>RXPK01004006.1:0-41109 GCA_004143645.1 Protaetia brevitarsis | reverse complement strand
GGGTATTAAGCATATCTTCGTAAATCTGTTTACCTCTTAACCCATTCAAATACAGGCACTTGATGATGGCTCGATACTCCGATTTTCACAATTTCGGTTGACATCCTTTTTTTCAAATTTTATTGCGCAACTTTGGCATGAGATTTTACACTGACACTTCTAATGTATTACTTTTCGTTGCTAGGGTATTGCAATATTTTCGTTATCCACGGAATCGGTCTAAGCTTACTAGATACCAATACATCCTCGTATGATCTGCTGAAATCTCGCAAATGAAAATTTTATGATTAAACTCACCTAGCGTAGGTATCAAAAAATTAGTTTCGAAAATATTCAAAAAGCCTGTATCATTACCTGAATCAGTTTGACTGAGATTAAGCTTAAGTAAGAGGTTGCAAAATAAACAATACAATCTGCAATTAAGCTTAGAAATTCAGAGCCAGGAATCACATATATTACTATGAAACCTGTATGGGAGAAATTGGGGTAACCATCAACGTTCTTATTCGTACACTCGCACACAATATTTATTCAAACATTTCGAGTACTGTGCAGCTATATGAAACTACTTGCGGAGCAAATGCTTGTCAAATATCTGGAAGGCACATGCTACAATTGAGAACAATCAGATAGAGGCTGTAGAAGCATTTGCATTACTCCGTGTTTACAGTTAGAAATTGTTTAGTAAGTAACCAAAGTTTTCAAGGTTCGAGCGTCTATTGTCTGTATAAATTAGAACTTTGATTTATATCAAAGAAATGTTAAATTCTTAGACTTAGGTTCTTAATTAAAAAATTCTTTACCTTACATCCCGTATCTACGCGAAGTCTAGAGTTCTAACACTCAGTAGTTAATATTGCCACAACAAAGAAAAATAAAGCAACAACATATAACAAAGATCAAGACAAACAAAGTCAACAAATGGAAAATAACGATTTTCGTGTATCAATACACAGCAGTACAAACAAAGAAAATCTTATTGGTAAATCTAAATGTAACAAAAGATTCTTTTACTAAAGAGGTAAATATACTTAAACAAATTTCTTTAATGACTCCTTTTAATCCAAACATCATAGATAAATTACTACAAAAAACTATAAATAAAACTAGAGAGATTTCAGCTTGACGAAGTCTGTCAGTTAATAACGAGAAATATTACATTTCATTACCCAATATATAGGAGCTGTATCTTATAAAATTGCAAATATCTTAAAACGTTATTTCTATGTGTCCTTCAGGACATTACACCCACTTAGAGACCAACTGATCAATAATAAAGACCATATAGATCCTTTATAAAAGAGAGACGTGTACAGACTTACGTGTAATGATTACCCAATGAATTATGTAGACAGAACCTTTGGGAACTTTGGAACCCGTATAAAAGAACATCTGAGGTGCTCTAGGCCGGGAATGACTAGGGAATCAAAACACCCTTTGGAAAACACCTTAAAGATAGTAAACATACTTTCGGTATACAAAATGGCTTTCAAACCTTGCACACCGGTAAAACTGGAATCATTCTAAACAATTTAGAAACTCTAGAAATTGTAAGACATCAAATTGAGGAAAAAGAATTTTCTCTCAATGCACAGATTAATTTTGATTTGAATCCAACTTTCAAAACTTTACTAGAAAGTTGACAGGTAGTCGGTTCACATATATAGTTATTACAGTTTTCTTTTCTTTGCTATTCTTTTATTTATTTAACTTTGCCTTTTACAAGTAGATGGCGTAACTGGGTTTTCCCCCCTAATATAACTTTTACTTTAAATAAATCATTTGTCCGTCGATTAAAAATAAAAATACATTGTCTTCTCTATTTAGTTTATTTTAAAGTGTAGTTTGTAGTTTGGAATGTGTGTTAATACGTCTTATACAATTTTATTTAATTTTACAATTCAATTTTTATTATTTTATGGCATGACTAAATTTTAAACTGTTTTATAATTGTAAGTATCTTTTATTTACGTATAATTTTCTAATATGTTTATTTATTAATTTGTACAATAATTTACGCAATTTTAACCACTTTACAACTTCAATCTAAATGTTTGCACTGTTAATTTCTTGTTGAATCTTCAGCTGACTTGAAGATGTCCCTTAGTGGATGAAACCGGTAGTCGTCATTAAAGAATTTGTGAGAAATTGGACCATTTACTTTCATTTCCCTACTACAATTTACTCATACAGAGTCAAAGAAACCATGAATTAAAGAAAAAAAAAATCATGATTCGAGGTCAAAAATTAGGACTTTTGTTTAAAATAATCAATCTGACCTTCAGCATTATACCTTTTTATTGTCAGTTGTGTTATTTTTGGAATACGCTGTGCAATGACTGTTAGTTTCTTGATTTTTTATATTGAAATTATATAAATATCACGCAGAGTTTCAATCTAAATGTGTAAAAAGGAAGCAATTTATGGCAGTTGTTCTGTATATAATGAAACACTGGAAGCTGATTTCAACAAGTGTAAAAAATATTTCAGTATCCTAACATATATCGAATAGGTACTAGGTACAACTATAATATCAACTGGCAGAAATTGTAAGTAATACGCCTGCACAATAGGTTCCAGTGAAGCGTAAACGATCTCTTTTTACACCCACTCGCGAACACGCATTCAACATCGCAAATACATAGTAGAAGGACGCATTCCTTTGTGCGGCTCCGGGCCCGAAGCGAAGCCATCCACCAGCGAAACGCGGGTACACAGTTACAGTTACTATGGCGACGTCCTGGGAGTCGTCACCTTAATAAAGTCGCTTCCAGGGCGGCCTGCTTTATAACACGATCACTATAATGTCAACTGAAAGTCAATTGTTACGGTAAATATTAGATGAAATATTTATGCTTCCTTTTCCTTCGTGTCCTGTTTATACTCTTTTCCTTATTTTGTTTATTGAACCACGTTTACGGGTTTCGTGTATAAGTAGTTAAAACGTAAATCTTTTATTGGCATACCTTATGCTTTGATTGAATAAACAATATAAGGCATATTTTGATCCAAGAGTATTTGTTTAGATTACGTTTAGATTAGCATACAATAATAAAATATTAAAACAAACGCATATATGAGCAGGGCATAATGTTAGACATAATAAATAATAAACTAATAAATATTATATTAGAGGGGTAACAAGCAATAAATAGTAATTTGATGTTCACAGCTCAAGACTTTAAGCGTTTATCCAAAAAAAAATATATTATGAGGAATGAAATCTGTTGGCCTCTTAACCACGGGAACACAACATTGGCAAAGTATTAGAAAGAAATATCTGATACCATTCATCCTGGATCATTGTCATGAGTATTTATTTGAAACAAATAAGAATTTGTTCAGCCTAACACATTCGGTTGTATTTTTTCAACAGAAATTAGTTGAATCAAGCAAACATTTACTTAACGCCAATTCAACAAACTACACATATTTGTTTTCAGTCAAAAAAGTAGATTATTTGCAATTAAGAAATTAAATCTTAACACGGAATTAGTATTCTTTTCATTTATCGCAGAAAAATTACTTGAAATAACAATTTCAATGTTACAGTCTATGGCAAATTTAACAAAAAATACATATGTGGACATGAACCTAAATATGTGACGAATGTAGGAAATATGCGTACATATATCATTCTACTTTGCAAACCGAAATTGTTGGAGTCACCAAAGTCGAATATGCAAAGAGTTATTGATAAATTCTTAGTATGATTCTATCTTCACATATGGTACCAAATATAATTTGCTTATACAGAACATATTTATATTTGAGAAAATAATAATGGTCCTTCCCATTCAAACTTTTATTTAAAAAAATCTATTGCTTTACATGTTTCGGCGATACGCCATCATCAGGTAATGATTTATGTTGGGTATTAAAGTACAATGAAGAAAGTCGAACAACACTCCATGGAAAAAGTAATTTTAATTTAGGTCAATTCAAATTAGATTAAAAAATTAAATCAAAATGAAGAGAGAGAGACATGTGTACTATTTTAAATGATCGGTAGAGAGTGTATAGATATACACTCTCTACCCATCATATTGCCATCATCATCTCCACCTGATGATGGCGTATCGCCGAAACATGTAGTGTAATAGATTCTTTAAATAAAACTTTGAATGGGAAGGACCATTATTATTTTTTCAAATCCAAACACCATTAATAAAGGATTACTTCAATTACTATTTATTTTATCCAACGAATCCAAAATTATATAATACACTCAAAAAAGTGTATACGTCTTTTAAACAAACATGCGTTGTATTAACCACAACATAATATTTGAACTAACAAACTGCTCTAATATAATTTAGTTATAAAACCATAATGAAAGAAGACTTTCAAAGTACTAATCAAACCCACTAGTATTTTATATTATTTAATGCAGATAATTTTGAATCTAACCACATGGAAACCCAATGTCAAATTCGAAGTTCAGAAATCTTAACATAAAAAGTAGAGTGTCGCTGCTATATTTGCTTGTACTATGCTTAAAGCTTATACAAAGGTTAATTAAAGTCGTTAGATACCTAGTGAGTTCAGCACATTTTTTTTTTGCTTTCTGGGAGACGTCTGATATACAGTCTTCGGAAGCACTGCAGCCTTTTGTATTTAATTTTCCTATTTCCGTGCCCCTTAGACTGAACTCTGGTTCTTCTAGCAAGATGGGGCTACTGCACATACAACTCGTGAAAATTTAGCGCTATTGCAACAATACTACCTAAATCGAGTTATATTCAGAGGTGTTTGACCAGAACTTTCCCCCGTTAGATTTCTCTATTTTCGGATTGCTAAAAAATGAAGTGTATAAGACAAGAATTAATAACTTAAATGACCTAATGAATACAATTACAAATAAACGTAATGAAATAACACCAAATGTATTGCAGAATATTTTTGACAACATGAAACGTCGTATTGCATTATGCATTCGACAGAATGGTGACCATTCTGAACACTTGTGTAAATTATAACTTCTTTTTAACCCTCGATACTCTTCCTATAACCCTTAGTGGTTTGGCTTACGTCTCCCATTTTGGGTTTATCTTTTTTTTTTCCTGTCTTGGTTTCCTGTCGTGGTCTGGCTTCTGCCTTCCGTTTGATTAGTATATTGGTAACTCTAAGTATATGCCCTTCAACAAGTCGTTTTTCATCCGGACCACATGAAACTTGGTCTTTTTGAGGTTGATAGTCCTCCCTCTACTTGTTTCGCATCCTGGAATGGAACAGGTATTGGGAAAGTTTTGACAACACTAGTATTAGCACCTAATCAAAATTATACGTGCGTTCATTCACTGGAGGTCATTCATTCACCAGACTTCCGCCCTATGTTCTCATATTATTATTTCATCTACTATATCCCAGATTTTATATGAGTATAATAATATAATAAATATTAAAAATGTGTGAGCACCTGTATAGAAATCATGATCATTCTTATTCAGGAAGAAATATAATGGCTGAAAGGAAGTTCTTTACCACTTTCGCACAAATAAAATTCAATAGATACCGAACATCTAAAAGTATAAAATCACATACTTGTCAATTAAAAGGAGAGAAGATGGAACGGCAGCTTCGGGCATTTAATCCACTTTTTCTCTCCTTCGGAATCGGGCAACGTTTTAATAATGAACGTCGTCACCTAAGTAATATCTCGTGTTACGCATCGTATCCTATGTTACGAGAATGCATTAGAACGGTGGGAAAACGGCAGCACCAGCGACGGCTGAAATTTCCCGTGAGATTCGCGTAATAAAAACACATCCTCTAGGCCGAGATACAATAATTTAGTGAAAAATTCATGTATTTTGTTTCTCCTACGACAATCCTTACCAAAACGATAAACCGATATTGGCTCGCATTTGTTATTTGTAGAAATAAATAAATCTTCTTCCTTTTGTTTTTTTTTTGTTTCTTTTTTTTTAAAGTAGAAGTAGAAAAAAAAATTGGGAATATACGTTTGGCTTTATTAGTAGCGGGACGTAAATGTAAGATTCTGAACTGTTATATAGACTGTTAAATGTTTTAAACAAATATCACGATACCGCAGACGCTACCTCAAGATGGAATTTAATTAATTAAAAGAGATAGAATATACTTACTGCAATAAATCGAATATGTGAAATCACATATCATTCGTGATAATCGAAAAAGCATGACAAAATAATAGTTTTTCTTGCTTTGAATCCTTTGATTACACTCCACAACAAATTTTGTTTCTATCTTTCTTTACAAATCATATATAAGTTTATCTTGTTTCATGCCCCTGCTAATAAAACCAAAGACAAATTTCTTTTTTCGTACCTGATTTCGGAAAAATCGTAGGAAATTAAGTCTATATTGATAATAGAATAATTAACTATATATTATTCTGAGTTGTATGTAGAAAGCCTTTATCTTCACTTTTATGTTGGGATTCATATCATTCTAAAATTAGCATCCACACTGAGTAAAAGATCCTTTTCCGCAAAGAAATATCTTTGAAAAAAAATATTTTACATAATTGAATCATCAGATATAGTAACTTAAGATTCTTTGAAGCCGTCAGACTATTTCTTTAAAGTAATATCTTTTATTTAAATAAATTAGCTTAACAGCCAAAAGAAATTGTTTGGATATACGATATCAAATACTATTTTCATAAATATAGTATTTATTTCAAAGTCGGTACAGTTATAGACAAAGCAGTAGTAGATTTACATTAAAATTGTATTACTTAAAACATCTGTGTCCTCTGTGAATAGGACGGGAGAGTTTCATAATACTTAATAATGTAAGAGAGTCACACACAATATTTTAGGAAATAAGATATGTGAAAATTGTGAAGAAATTGTTAGTGAACTCCTTAGCAGTTACATTGGGCTGCAGGATGAAACATAAAATATACACTAAGAAAAAGATTTTATTTTGTTAATAAATTAATGCATATTTATTAACAGTAAAAAATCGTCCAAATAAATTATTCCTTTAAATAGTAGGAAACACAATAAAGAGGATTGTGGATCTGAGGTGATTTTGATTTTGTTTAGTTCCAATTTATAAATAGATTTGCATTTTTGAATTGAAATAGAACAAAGAAACGCATATAAAACGTTAACAACAATATTAAATTAATATAATAAATCATTTCAGCACCCTTTTCGATCTTTTCAGTCTGCAGTTTCATATTCCTCGCATGTCTAATTCCTACTAAACCTGTCACAGTCCTTGCGCACCACTCAGCCTGGCTCTGTCTCCCTGTGTAACAATTTTCGATAAAAGTAAAGTGGGGGAAGGTACAATCGTATGTAAAAATATGTAGAAATTTTTATATTATAAAAATACCAACCTTCTTCCGTTTGTGTAAACATTTCTTCTAACATTGGGACAAAATCAAATAAAAACTTTCTTTCTTGTCACCTTTTTTTCGTTTCTGAAGCTCCCCAATACTTATCGTCATCACGTAGCTCCAGGAATCCCTACTTGGGCCCTAGGTGCTAGTTCAAAACCTTGTGAGATTCCCCTTTTCTCTTATTTGATTTTTTTTCTATTATTAAATCTGAATATACTAGAAATCTATCGTCGGAAATTTTATCTGATTTATATTTGCTCGTAGAAATTGATTTCCAGCGGCGACAGTTGCTTGAAAATATGTAAAACAATTTCATATTAAAGACAATAGAGGAATTGAAAAGAAAAGTGGCATCGCGTTGATTTCGGCGATGGTATTTGGTTTAAATTGTAATCTGTGCGTTGCTAGATTAATTATTTGTTTTTTGTTTAGTGTGCCTTTAAGTAAATTTAAAATATTTTGTTTTTAGATTAGATTAGAATCTTTTCAAACATATTGCGATTCTATTTATTCTAGAACGCGATCTCCAGCTTTGCCTTATTAATCGCACCTACCCTGCTACCTTAAGTAGTTATATTCTCTGGATTTTTCCTAGCCAAGTACCAGTTACCAGCCCAGTACCTTATCCTTGCGATACTATCGCACACAGCATTGGTTGGGATTATGACTTCGTGTCTACAAATAATATCATCTGCAAGATATATTGTGTGCGTATGCCTGTTTAATCTAGCAGGTGCCAGTTAGAAGACCATTAACAGTTTTACTTACAATCAGTAAGGCCTTCATAAATTCAGGCCTTAATTCCTTTAAGAACAGTTTCTCCTATATTTGTCCTGGCCACCTTTGCAGATACTTTTTGAATATATTTTATATCCATTCCTTAATAGACTTTGCTACTATTACTTTAGTAATGCCAAAAGAAAGACCACTCCCACTGAACAGTCTTGAAGATCCTTGTCAATTGAGCCAATTTATCTGCAAGCTCATACTCTTTCACGTCTGTATGGTTGGGCATCTAGGCGACTATTATCCTTCTTAGGATCTTCACCTACTCAGTTCCCAAATGGTTAGTCAAAGTTGGTTTGGAACTGTGTAAGCGCGCTATCTGACATGGGCAACCACAGCAAATTGACATTGGCCTTAGTTCTCAGTCGCTTGGGCGTGAAGCAGCGACGCCTAGTGCACACGTCACAGAGAGTGCTCTAACAATGATCGTAGTCTTTCGTATGCCATCGCATGAAATACGAAAATATTACGACTTTATACGAAGGGATTCGATAATTGTCAGAGTCCTCCCAATGACATAGACAGCAGTCGCTGGAGTGAAAGGGAATGAGGCGCCGGACGATTTGAGCACACGACAAGATCATTGGTTGGAGGTGGCCTTTCCTTCGTAATTTCCAAATCGCAAATTAAAAAGTTTATCAATGAATAGCCCATTTGGACTCATGACGTGAAAAGTCACCAGGAGAGAGACAGTCAAAAGAATTGCTGAAGCAACAGGGGCCTGAATTTACCAAAGGCTTACTGAGTAAAGACAATGATGTTATCAAAATGATAGAAGGTCCTTTAAGCAGTCATTGTAGATTAAATACATAGGCATTTGTATAACATAACCCTGGCAGAAGACGCTATTTGCAGAGTCTGCTAAGAGAAGGAAGAAACACCAGTTCGTGTGTTGTACCAATGACCTGGCGTGGACAAGGTCTTCTAGTATTGGGCGTGAAGAACGCCACCGCGAGAGCGACTGTTAGCTCTCAAAGATAATAGCTCTAATTAAGAGGGCAAAATTAGAGAACGCTTTCTAGGATAAAGGATATCAAAATAGTTCGGAAAAGGTTGCGGTTGGATCCTAGTCCAATATAATCTATTGGGTCTCTACTTTGTTTAGGGTGTTTATGCAATCCCAAACCAATTTGGACTCAACACTCGGCGAACTAATCGCTTTCGACATGCGATTGGTTTTATTTGATTAAGAATGAAAAAAACATTGTAAATCAATCAAGATTTTCACTTTTCAAGCAAAACAAACACATCTAATTTCTAAGGAAATACATCAGAGAAACTATCAGTTCTACAACACCTTGTATTAACAAAATTCAAAATATTTATACAATAATCTATCTAATAATCTATTCATTAGGCTACAAGAATATGTGTTTAGAAATGTTAATTCTAATATAACAATCTACGTAAATAGTTCCTCACTTGTAACAAAACATTTCTCTTTTGATTGGGGTTGCAAACTCCTAAAGGAATGATTTTAAAATTCTATGAAATGTATTACTTCTGCTGTCCGATAGAAAATATTCTTTACACCAAAACAAAAATTTGTTTTTAAAAGTATTTCGTTATATTAAAGCAATGTCGTTTCTGTGACGAATAAAGAAAGAGTACTTCCCAAAATTCATTCATTATACTAACAAGTGTAATCCTGTTTGACTCGCTGTGCGATTGGCCGGAGAAGGCCAGCTTGCGGTTTTGCACAGAAAATTACTAGATGAATTTTCAATTTTTATAGTTTTTGAAGTAACTATTTGTAGTTTTAACAATTTGACTATTACATTTAGACAATTGTTTCACCTGAAGAATGCTTTATGCAATCCTTTTTTCATAACTGAAACCAGCAGTGGAAAATAATTTATATTTAATAATGTAGTACATAACTTACAATATATGAAACTTAAAGATTGTAAAGCAGTGATCATTCAATAGATTGGCAATCCATATGTATAATATTTCAAAAAGATGATTTGAACTCCAGTTACTGCAATAAATTTGCAAGTTATTATTCTTTTTTTTGAACGAGCGACAGCATTCTTATTTCTTCAACAACTCGAGTAAAATAACAATAAAAATTAACGCCCGAAATGAATTTTAGACTTCTAACGTTTCATCCATTTTTATTCCACTGCGTCCCATCTCGGCAGAAGCTGACTGAAGTGTCTTGTTTTTTTCGTTATTATTACTGAATAAAGCATTGCTATCAGTGTTCATCAGCTCATCAGTACATATAAGGTTCGATTTTTAGCAGCGTACTCTTTATTTAAAACAAAAATTTATTTAATTTTCTAATCTGTCATGACTTATTTATATTATATTTAATATCTAACGTATTGTGCCTATACTCTTTTGATGATCTAAACAATTCGAATTATGCCAAAGTTTAACTCAAATACAACAAACAGCAACGAATTCAAAATTAAATACGGATTTATCAAAATACCCGTGTTTGTGTTACCTCTTACCGTGATTCTGTATTACAAAGCTAATATTTCTCCTTTAGTATCAAATAAATATGTATTTTCCAGTCAAAGAGGGTAAAGAAATACGACCTTTCAATAACAAGCGTAAGCAAATTGAATCGGCCGGATTAAGTATTGATTTGCGGAACAGAAGGGGAAATCCGATTAAGATTGCGAATAATAAAGCAAACGGAAAATATCGAAATCGCCCTTTTATTTTCCCACCGCCTTTAATCTTATAAAGTAGCCGGAAGTCAGCTATCTTCAGCTCCGAGTTGGAACGTTATCATTCGAGATGCCCACATTCGATTAGTGATAAATCGTTTGTTTCTTGTAAAACAAGAGATTTACTGTTGCGTATATTGCAAATGGGTGCGTTTGTGTTTGTCTCTGTCAGCAATAATTACGTTGCTCCATATTGTGTTAAGTCCTTATAGTTATCAAAACAGTTATACGAAATTATCGATAGTAAAAGATGATAAATGTCAGCTTCCGTCCTAAAAGAGAACTGAAAAGGATGAACTGGTTGAAAAATCAATCGAAGTCAGGAGGAATCATCAAGTGATCGAGAACGACAACTATGATGAAGACGTACGAAAACTGTCATTGTGGGATAAGAAGTGAGAAGAAAAGAGCAAATGATAGTATCAGCAGCCAATCCAATTACGACAAAAATAATACCTCTAGAGGAACCACCAGCATGAAGGCCACGAGAAGAATAAAGATTATGGCTGCAACTGGAGACACCGTAGTAATGATACATTTTGTTGTTGTAGGAACCGTCCGAAAATTGCCTGTCTTCTTGCGTCCAGTGTCTAGTATTCCCACAGTATGTGGTATGCGTCCGCTGTCATCTCATTTCGCAGAAGTTATAAAAGCAATAAACAGCCTCAACAACACAAACGCTGCAGGTGTGGATGAAATATCTGTTGCGCTCTTGAAACATTGTGCGGAAGAATTGGCAACACCTCTTACACACCTGATTAATATATCCTTTCAGTATGGTACATTTCCTAAAGAATAAAATATGCTATAATTAGGCCAATGCATAAAAAGGGAGTAAAGTTAGACTTCAACAATCATAGGCCGATAGCACTTGAATCCAACATCTTCAAGGTTTTTGAAAAAATTATCTTAATTAAAATGAACAAATTTATCGAAAAAAGTAGTATATTGAGCAACACCCAGAATGGTTACATACGGAGACAGTCAACCGCGCGAGCCATGTTTCAACTTCGAACAGAAATTATTAACGGTATTAACAGTCAGGAAAGCACCGCCTGTGCAATGTTGAATTTGTCGAAAGCACTCGATTCTGTGGATCATCGGCTGCTTTTTGATAAATTGGATGGCCTAGAGTTTCTGGGAATTGCTCTAGATTGGATCAAGTCTTTCGTCAGCGATAGAAGACAGTGTGTAGCTACATACAATGAAGATGGTAAAGAAATAAGATCAAGCTGGCACAACGTGTCCTTTGGAGTACCGCAAGAATCCATTCTGGGACCGTTGCTGTTTTTACTTTATTTAAATGACTTACTGGACGTTGTTGATGGACTGATAGTGATGTATGCGGATGACACTTCTTTCGTGATACGTGTTGTTCGGAGTGACGAATGTAAAAAAAGTGTTGGAGGGGAACCTGGAAAAACTAGAAACATGGTTTCAAAACCACAGCTTAAAGTTAAACTTAAACAAAACAAAGCTTTTAAAATTCACCAACTATCTGGAACCATGGCAAATAGGGCATCAGGGACACACACTCATCTCTGAGGATAGTGTACCTTTCTTGCGATGGCTGGTTGACTCTAGACTATTCTGGGGCACTCACCTGGAACACTTTACTGGCAAATTGTATTGATTACCGTTATGTGTTAAGAGTGTTGTCAAAGAGCGCTAGCACTAAAGCAGAAATATATTTACTATGCGAACGTGTATTCTAGACTGAAATATGGTGTTATGTTTTGGGGGAATTCTTATGAGATTAACAGAATTTTTGTACTCTAGAAAGCGCGTATACGATCTATTTTTTAACTTGGGCCTAGAGGCACATGTTCAAACATTTCTAAATGTGAAAATATATTCTATCTTTGTGTTATAGTGTGCACTTTGTTAGACAGAATTACTAGAAATTTTTTGAATTATATGTCTCATCAGCATAATAAGGTACTTACGACAATATCTTGCAACCGTCCACACACTTAACAAATACCAAAACAATTTTATATACCAGTGTATTAGAATCTACAATTGAAGATACGAGTGGATGAAGGTGCTATGTCGCATTTTAAAAACTCTCTTTTTTACATGAATCAAGGTGTTTTGTACCCATCTTTCACATAGCACCATCGAAAATTCCAGAAAATCAAGAACACTCGAGTTTTATGAAGGGGTTATGTTACATTACTTTTGAAAAAAAATACATAAACAAATTCTGAAAAAGTTTGATTTTGTAACATAACACCTTCATCCACTCGTGTCTTCAATTTTATCCCTACCCCAGTAAAATCAGTTTCCATAAGACAATTCAGAAAAGTTTTAAAAACTGTTTTAATAAATGAGGCTTTACATAATGTTGAAGACTTTTGTAAAATTTAATTAAAAATCATATTGGCATATTTTCATAGTGGATGGGTGACCACTACATTTATCACTCCGCTGTAAATTCCAGTTCTAGTCCCGTTTCCGGATTTTGATCAGTCTGTAAACGAAATCAATTCTTCGAACTTATTTCTGGAGTTGAATTAATTTCGACCTAAATTTCCACTAAAAAGACTTGTCGAAATCATGTGATCTGATCTCATTCCGAAAAAGGTTACCTTCTACATGGTGGACAATTGTGTCTTAATCCTGCTACTTGGATGAGATGCCCCATTCTTGCCTCTCCCATTATCACCAAATGGAAACAAGGGAGATCTAAGAGGCTTTTTGTTGCTGGTGTAGGAGTAATCCTCCTTCCTAATCATGCTATTGCTTAATGTACCTAATTATCTTCACGTACGTGCCCAAATAAGTCTGCTTTTAAAGCAATAGAAGTAGCGGAATTTTTACTATATATATCATCAATACTATAACAGATCCGGTTTCTCAGTTTTTTTTTTTTTAAATAAACCTCAGAAGCACTAGACTGATTAAAAAATTATTTCCGTTTATTTGACCCATCTTCATTTGACACACTCTATCTAGTTTATTATTCTAGAAGAATACGGTTTATATTAAAATATCTCTGACAGATATTGGAATAAAATTAAGATCAGAGAAACAACAGGCTGTTGATTCTTTTGACATATGAAATATTTGCTATCTGTCATCGATGATGAATACGAGCACAGCTGTGGCAGCTGAAATAATACCAAGAAATTGAAAGCTTTTTATCTTTATTCCCATGTATGTATAACAACCACTCGTATTCTAGAGAGAGTAATTGTATATTTCAAATAAACTAAAAAATTGCAATCGCTGATTGCAAAAAAAATTCACTTTTGTGTCGGGGATGAAAAAATGTTTAATGTTGAAATTAATTTGCTTGACACACCAGAGGACGAGGGATTGTTGGTAGGGGACTTTGTTTTTTTTGTACCGGGAAATTTGTTTTTTTAAGAAATAACGAATTATTTTTTACAGCAAATATCAGTGGTGCTAGAATGCTAAAATGGACAAATACTTCTCTTTAAAAAAAAAGGACAGAGAAAAAGTTATTTCTGAAGATTTATGCTATAAAAAAAAAGCAAAATGCTCTGCAGATACACTGATATAGAGTCTTGAATTGAAATAAATGTTTTTTAAATCAACGAAAATATTACTGTATGCCCGAATTTATTTTCCCTTTAAAAATTTGACATATAAATCAAATTTGTTAGTGACTTGAAACATATAGGTAGAATATTAACATTAACACTACTTTTTTTTATATTTCAATAGAGTTATATACTCAAGAATTACTTTCGTAAATGTTTGAATCAAAAAATCGATAATCTTCCTGGAACTTTACCCTACATTTAAACGTGCTACCTAATTTCACGTTGATAATTTGGAAGTATAAAATTGGTAATTTAAAATAACTAAGAAACGAGAAAGGATGCGCTATTTATTTAATTTAAATTTAGAATTATAGCGAGTCAACTAGTAGATATTAGTCAAGGAGACACCAGTCGGTCCAACGACGATTAGATCGGCAGTTAAAATAAACTATTTCGAAAAATTGAGGCAATTTAGACTGACGTGTGATCGGCTTATTTACCCAAACGTTCGCTTTACCTGGTCTCTCATCATTGTAAGCCAATAACGTTACCAAGTGTCACTCTATTCTTGCAAAAAGCGGTGGTTTACGGTATGTAACGCGCCTACTGCTACGGAAGCACTTATAAACATTTCTTGTTCTGTGTTTTTCTTGCATATCTCGTCCATGTTATATTCATTAAACCATCTTGGTTCATCGGTTTATTTATGCGTAGCATTCTAACTATTCTGGACAGCTTCCATCGCGTTACCGCGGGCTGTACGTTTACTCGCAACTTATATATTTAAACTGTTTTGCATAACAAGCTCGTTCCTTGAAAATAATATATTCACGTTCAGGATAATTTATGAAGTGCTAAAGTGTTTAATTTACAACTGTATGGTTAGGTGTTTATTTATGTGGCATGATGACCACGAACAAAAAAAAAACTTATAACATGGTTAATATTAAGTAATTAATTATTTTAAATCTTTTATATCTAATAGTTCTTATTTATATAGATTTAGTTATTGTACATACTGATAATCTGAGCTTTATAAAGAGCTATTCTCAAAATGTGTATGTGAACGGCATGTAATACTGACCGAAATTCATGGTTTAGTTAGTATTCTACGTAATATGCTACGGCTTATACTATCTCGGAAACTATGCGAAAGTTGTATAGACGTTTATGAATATTCGTAGTGCAATATTAACAGACGTAGCTACTTGAATATTTTATTATGCTATTCAAATATGTATTAAAATTAATTACGGTTGTGCAATATCTTCGTTGCCACACTAACAGAGATGAACAGAGCTCCTGGTTTAACTGCCTTTGAAGTGTTCGGTTTTTCATTATTGATTTAAATAAATTGCTATGTGGATAACTACTTTATTTTCTAGAATTACTATTACTTTCTCGTTATAGACAGTACCTACTACTAAGGGAATGTTTTCTTTGTATTCCCTCCTTCTCTCTTATTGACATAAACAGGTCCTTATTGATAGTAAAATATGCGACAACTATTTGATTTACATATATTCTTATACAGTACTTATTTTTGAACGAAATGAAATAACTCCTACACGGGGTAAGTTGATTGATACCACACATACATCTAACAGCAGCTTTCTGTTTAAGAAAAACTACATTAACAAATGCACTCGAGCCCCATAGCAGAATACCATAGAGAAGTAATGACTGAAACTCCGCATAATAAACAATTACCTATGCTTCCAAAGTTACAGCAGCCTTTAGTTGTCAAAGCTTAAAAATGACAATGCTTAACTTGGGTATTAGGAAGTTGTACTGTTTATCCCACGTAAGCGTAGAAGTAAAGGTTACTCCCAATAACTTTGCAGTTCTAGTGCAAAATATATTATTGTTTAATTATGTAGGAGGATACGAATCGAATCTTTTTGTGAAATGTGAAAAAAATACATTTAATTTTATAAATTCAAAGAAAGATCGTTTGCACAGCACCAATCGTTCATTTTACCTATCATGAGTTCAGCAGCACGAGCAGTATTTTTTACTTAACAGCATTAATTAGAGTTGTATCATCCGCATAACAGACAACACAATGATCGCACAAAAAGTTGATAACGTCATCCAAAAATAAGGAGAACAAAGTTGGCTTTAAAATGGATCCTTGGGGTACCGATACAATTGGGCATAAGTGAAGATCTGACGGTTTATTTAGTATTAGCATTTATAATTGCTATTTTCACAAATTGTGTTCTATTCCACAGAAAAGACTTTAACCAATCGCTAACTTTACCCCGTAATCCCATAGAATTCATTTTATTAATTAATAATTGATGATTAACGCAATCGAAAGCTTTGGACAAGTTAGAGATAATACTGCATTTAAAGCTTTACATTATTCAGACACTTTTTTAAGACAATCTTTTTGGTGTAAAGAGAAATCCCCGATTATCATTGGTTTTCAAATTATTACGCTATCTTTTGTTTTTCATGTGGCGGCTATACTGAATTTTCAGTTAATTATGTAGTCTTCAAAGACTAGAGTTCAGCAGATGGTATATACAAAAATGTGAAAATGATGATTTTCCTAGCAAAATACTGTGGACAGATGAAACGCGATTTGCTAATTGTGGCGTGTTCAATAGGCATAAATATCATTATTGGTCTACTGAAAATACACACTTGGTAAATCAAAGAAGGTGCCAAGTTCGATTTGGGTTTAATTTCTGGTGCGGTTCAATTGCTATGAAATTTTGTTTAAATTTCGTTTTCTTTTTCTGACTTCCGTTCCGTTTTAGATAATCGCTTAGTAGGTCCTTTCATCTATGATTATAATTTAACTGGTAACAGATATTTGGAGCTACTAACTAACGAGATAATGCCTGCTTGAAGAAATTATTAATCCTGACGACATGCAAAACATCTGGTTCCAGCAGGATGGTTGCCCGGCTCACAACGCAACATTTAGTCATAATTTCCACCATAACATATTTTGTCGTATAACATATTTTGAAAGAAAGCTTTAATGAGAGAGTGGTAGCAAATAATAGACCAGCGCAATGGCCTGCGAGATCACCCAACCTTATCCCCATTGATTTTTATTTATGAGATACCACTAGGAATGAAATATTTAGTTTTGAACCGCCAGAAACTCGGGCAATTTTAGAGCAACGAGTATTAGAGGTGCTAAGATCAGTAAACAGAGACACACTTCATAGAGTCTGTAACTTTGTTAGAATAAGGTGTCAAAAGTGTGTGGAACAGAATGGTCGTCATTTTGAACAGTTTCTTTAATTGAACTTTCAGTGCCTGTTCTTTCCTTCTTACTTTTGCAACTTTTGTCGTTTTTTTGTTATTTTATAGTACTATTTAACATGTCTTATCTATTTCATTTCCCATCTGTAATCAGCTTCATAGCCTACTAATTTCACTCTCAAATTGAACGTTATGACGTTTAATCCGATGGCTTCCTAATTTTATTGGAGAGTCTATTTTGTTCATATGAACTAACCGTCAGTATTTTTTTAGTTATTTTACACTATTACTTACAATTAGCACATCTCTCAGCTTTAATTTCCGTCGGTGTTCCGTTTCATAGCCTACTATTTTATATTAGATATAATTTTACTTTTTTGTCAATATCTCCGCTATAAATAAAAAATTTTCAACTATGTTAAACGTCGTTGAAAAGTTCTCTTTAAAGACTATCTAATTAACTGAAAATTCAATATGGCCGCCATATAAAAAACAAAAGATAGCGCTAATAACTTGAAAACAAGTGACCCTCTGGGACTTCTCTTTACACCATAAAGATTGTCTTAAAAAAATGTTTGAATAATGTTAAGCTTTAAAAGCGGTCACATTAAGGATTATCGAATTATTGAGAAAAATTGAAATCGATAAATTTTGGTTTTTCCAAAATATCTTGAAATTTAAAAAAGTTAGGGTAAATTTGAAACGATGTTTGTTGAGATTATTGAATTTCGCAAAACATTTCCCATTTAACGGTTGGTGAGTGTCGAAATGTGGACAGATTGTGTAACCTAAACTTCGCTATACGATGTTACAGTATTTCGTAGCTTAAGTTCATCTAATCACACTTTTTTATTTTTTAAGGGGTGGTTACTATAAGCGTTTGTTTGAAAATAACAAAAATTGATAAAACATATAAGTCTATGTATTATTGACACGTTGGTGATGGTTTCTCAAACATCTGCGAAACGCAAAATAAAACGCGGTGGAAGAATGGGCCCCATGCGATTTATATTTCATACCCGCAACAAGAAACCGACACTCGAATTTAGAACTTTTTAAAAACACATTTCGGTATGATAAATATTTATATTAAAATATTGCGGAAATTTCATATTCCGAAGCCGTCGTTCGGTCGCCACTGCACCTAACTCCTTTCCCCGTTCAACCGCCCCCGTCTCGCACTACCCCATGCCGCGTCAACCGCGACCTTAGCAGCTACTTTTTATTCTTTATGTGTGTCTCTCGAGTTAGCGTCAGCGCGGAGATTTCGCGATGGCGGATCTCGCTTTTCTTGAAAGTTTCCCCGACAATACAATACATAAATTCACCGACATGCATCCTTACAACATGCACGTAAATGCAGAGGAAAAATGAGTTAATGTATAAATGGCCGCGGTGGCTTCCCGACCATGTAATATCTGAATATGTTAGTGAAATTTTCCCGACTAGTGGATATGTGCATGAATCACCTCGGGTCGCAGATATTGTATACATGTCTTAGCTTCCAGTGACATGTACTTCCTCGGCGGCCGCCTCGTAATTCCGGCGCTAGTGTTGGACTTGGTAATGTTGCGGCGCCAGATAATATGTCAATCTCTAAACAAGAATATTCCCTCTTAACGATGATCATCATTTTAGTCGGTAGTAAGTGAATTGCTGAAAGCTTTATATTGCAACCATATATCATTCAATTAATATACAGCAGCACTGCACTAAAGCTATTTTGCATAGACTGCAGATCACATAAGCCACACTTAAAAATTATGTAAATGAATGTACCAACACATTGATGGGTAATAAATCACACACTTTATTTATGAAAAAAAACTAGGTAATTAAAAATCATCTCAACCCCATTCTCCACCTAATAGGTCCTACACAAGCTACTATTCTAAGTACTGTATGGATTCCACAACAATTGAAATGTTCCTACTTTAACTAAATAATTTCCCTCTGATTTTTAATAACAAAAATATAATATAGCAGCCTCGCGACCATATGAATACAAATCACACAGTCATGAATATACATTCCGAAAATATTTTCTTTTAATAAGTGCGAAATGAATGAAATTAAAACAAAATGGATACTTCAAAAAACAACACACCTGCAATTAATTTAGTTCATATAATGATAAGTATAGTTTAAGCCCTTACTTTATGTCTCCAATATTTGAAAAAGTATATTTTCCTTAACCGCTCACTGGATATGCTGTAACAAGTTAGTTGTATAGATTAGATTGGATTACGTTTAGGGTGGCGATACAGACCTGTTTTGCCTCCTTTCCAAATCCATTGTAATCTGTTTTTTCCTAGAAGGCGCTTTCTAACTTTGTCCTCTAATTAGATCTATAAATTTGAGAGCGGCTCCTTGTTGTAGCTGTTAGCTGTGGGGTTCTCCATGTTCAGCAGTAGAAACCTTGTCCACGCCAGACGTTGTCACAGCACATGAATTGGTGTTTCTTCCTCCTGTCGGTAGAATCTGCAAATAGCATCACATGGCTAGCCTGTGTTATACAAATACCTATTTAGTCTACAATGTACAATAACCAGTGAGTAGGCTTATTATCATCTTGACAGTCTTCCTTGTGTTACTCAGTAGGTCTTTAGTAAATTCCGGCCTCTGCTCCTTCAGCAACTCTCTTTGTCTTGACGACTATTGCCGCCACTTCCTGGACTTATTATGTATTCATTTACTTATTAATTCACGCTTTAGCTATGCCAAATAAATGTCGGCTTCAACAAATGACATTGATGAACTGCCGCCCCGCCTTAGTTCTCTTCACTCTTCAGTAGTTAGCGACTCAGGCCAATGTTATTTTGCTATGGATGCGCACCTCATTTAGGGCGCTTACGCAGTCCAAAACCAAAGTTGTATGATATCTTAAAACGTGATCTCTCATTTAATTTTTAATACTCAAAGATAAATTAACAAATTGCAGCAACACTATACTAAAACAAAAGTTTTACAAAGTATACTTTGCACAAAACCAAATTTGATAACCCGAACAACAAAAAGCGATGATTGCAGTTTAAGTTATTATTATTTTTATTCTAAGGAATTAAGGATTGAGAGCACTTAGAAAAAAAATGCTTTAATAATTATTATAATTTTGTATGAAATGAAGTTGTGTGAAAAACTGCATTAATTCATGTTACTGTTACATTACTTATATAGCAAACTATTAGAAGTACTTGGAGTGATTCTCTAGTTACTGTAGTTTATATTCAAACAAATACTTGTATGTTTTCTACAAAAAGCTGGTCTCCTCTCCGGCTCCTCCACCATTTTTGTACAATATTTACGTTATATGCACAATAAATAATTTTAGTCACTATGAATCGCCACGCGTCGATTTATAACTCCGGGAAGGTTGTATTTAAAATCAACTGAAAAATACGGAAAAAAAAAATATAAAGGAATAGAGATACATATTTTTGTATACGATTGTGGAAAATACCGATCCACAGACCATGCGTGAGTATTAAAGTTTACACATGAGGACTTAATTCGCATGTTATCCCCACCACTCCCACCTTTCGCCTTGGCTACGCCCATTTATAGTATAAAATAATGAATCAATGTATTTCCTACATAAGGAGAACTTTTTTTTCGAAAAAAATTGTTCTTTATTATTGCAGAAATACATTAATTCGTTAATTAATACCTGGAACAATTTAAACAGCTCAGCCCAACTACAACGACTGTCACTGTACTAGAACTGTTTAAAGCTACGTCCAGACAGAGATTCCAACTCCAACGCGAGTGGTGAACTCAGACGTATGCGGTTGGAAGCGATTCAAGGGGTTTATTCTTGTCGTCCATACATTTGAATGCGAGTTCAACAATAAAATGTAAGGCAGCGAAGATAATGACTTGCTAATGGCGAGTGCATGAATAACCTTCAATTCTTTACTAAGAGAAAAAAGAAACATCGGGCAAAGCTGAAAGTGGTCACAGTTTCACGGTTCATGAATGTTTGAGATATTGAACGGAATTTTAAGAAAAAGCACACAGTCACTTCGTACACACCAAAGCAAAGGCTTTCCGAGATTTGGCCACATGTGCCTTGGATTGCCTTAGAAACTCAGTCTGGATGCGGCTTAAGTTATTCCAGTAGCCATTTAAGTTATTGCAGAAGCGGTTTAAACTGCTTTAAGAGCTGTTTAAGATCTTCCAGCTGTTATTTAAGCTGTTGTAGGTGCTGTTTATGTTGTTCTAGGATCATCTGTTGGCGAAAAGTTGGAGTGGTGGGGATAAAATGCAAATTGAGACCTCCTGTATAAACCTCACGGGACTTTGTTCCGGACACTCATAGCATATCTCTCACATATTAGATTCAACTGCAAAGTTTGTCTCCCAAATCTTTTCAAGATAAACAAACACGTCGCAAAATATTTCTTGCTTGCTTTCTTGATGAAATAGTCTAATGCCATACTGTATACCTCGTATACTCGTTATTTTGTTGTCTACGAGAGCCAAAATTGGTTTCACGCGCCCGTATATTTCCTTTTTTCTTCCGCCCGTGATATCGAGTACTCGTTTTAATCGAAATTTTAATTAAATTCGCGACGTTTTGCGTCAAATATCAAAGATATTCGACTTCGTTAGCGACGCGGAACGAAATTATGTTGGAAGCGAGTGCCGTGCCGCCTCGATGGCGAGGCCCGGCGTCTGCCTGATGATGAGAAGGCTGGAGGTAGTGTTGCATTTTAAATTATACGAAAGTGTTATTTTATGTGAAAAAGGGGGAGTTGAAGAGTACTGTCGCACTCAAGTGACGAGTTTCCCTAATCTAAAAGTCGCTACCTTCAGACCGGCGCTGTCACCAATACTAAAATACTCAGGACGGAATCTTCTATTATGCGAAAATGAAAATTTGAATGCTACATAATTAAAACTCAATCCTTTGTAATTTTTCATTTCCCATTGCTACCTAAACAGCAACCAGTTTTCTAGACGAAATCACTGGAAGGAGTTTGAAAAACGAACTTTTTTTATTACACTGGAACCCTTGCTGAATAGAAGAGTTAAAGTTCGACATTTAGATTAAGGTAAACGCTTTAAATTACTTTTTTAAAACACCGAATCAGTTGTAAGAAGCCATCAAATAGCAATTAGATGTTCGAAATCTGATTATTCTCAAAATAGAGGAATATATTACACCTTTATGTTACGCGCTGTCAAAAGTTTCAAATGCCGTTTTTTGACATATGTGTGAAGGCTTTTAATTAGAATAATCGTGTTGCTTGTCCTTAGAAAAAAATTATATACCAATCGAAAGTTAAAGCTTTGGGCTAAACAATAGAAGTTCACGTATGTTCATGTATCATTGAGTTTGTTCGCGTCGCATGAACTATTTGCACTATTATGCACTTTTGCACACAAAAGTTCTTAAAGTGCATAATAGTGCAAATAGTTCATGCGACGCGAACAAACTTATTTTAAGTAGGTTTTCAAATGTAAATTTGACACATACCCCGTTTGACACTTCCATTTTTGATATTATACTGTAATAGGTACTAGTGAACGAAATTGAAAATATCTAAGTTTGAAGTTTTTTTTTTGCAGATAAAAAATTGCAAAATAATGTAAATCTTGATGGTTTTAACAGGCTGTATCTTCCTTCTTATTAATAATAAGAAATGATTGACAAATCGCGAATAGAAAGTATTACTTGTAAAGCATTATTAAATATAGAAAATGATGAAGGACACATTATGAGTTATTTCTTATTAAAAACAGCAAATAACAGATGTGAAAGGCAAATTTCCATATAGATGCAATCCGGCCGTTTAGATTCTGTCACAATTAACGATGGCGTTCGACTGTGGAGCAGACTGCTTTTTTAAGAGAAGCCCGCATTCTAGTATTGTATAATATATGTATAACAATCTTTTGTGGCAAATCAAAGATTGTGACAAACTTTTCCTATCGCAGAAGAAAATGTAGATGTAGATGTAGATAGATGGAAGGGTGATGTTACACTGCGACCTCGAAGATCTGTTGTGTCCCCTATTCTTGCTGCTTTACAGCTGGCCTTCCAATCCTATTCCTTTCAGAAAGTGTAGGATGTCAGAGGGCCCCAGGTAAGTCTCCCTCTTCGATTTCACATGCTCCCAGGTGCAGCGCCCTCGAGTTGCACAGTGCTACGCAGTTTGAGAGAAGGTGGATGGGTGTTTCATCCTGTTCCCACAAATCTACATTCAGATGCTTTTCAATCCAAGCTTACTCAGGTGTCCTTTCAATCCACAATGCCTGAAAGTGTTTCCTGTTTAATATGCGACATTGTTCTTACTCAGGTTGATGCATTCTGTAATCTCTTCTGTTTATAAGTTCCAGAAGAATTTACTTTGCCTTATTCCTGGAGATTTTCCCAGTAACTGGATTTTCCTGCTCATTTCTATTTTTAGTTTCTTCAGTATATGTACTGCTACTTAACCCGCAAAAGGTTCAGTGCCTACAACAAGCATTCCAGCCCTTTTTTTGCGAGGTTATCCGTTATTTCTTTTCTTCCACTCCTGTGTGACCGGAACCCACAGAAGGGTTACTTTATTTCTTTTCCTAGCTCATTTAATTTTCCTAGGCATTCCCAGACCATCTTGGAACTGATTTCATATGAGCTCAGCGCCTTGATGGCTGCTTGACTATCAGACATGATGATAATCTCCTGCTTCCGATAATTTCTATCCATATTGAACTGAACACATCTTTTAATAGCGTGTATTTCCGCCTGAAAATATACTTGGATATTTTCCCAAGCTTTCGAAATATGTGGTTCTAGGCCCATATATTCCTATTCCAGTTCCTTCTGCCATTTTAGAGCCATCAGTATAACCATTTGATGTCATTTTCTATTCAGTTCAAGATGGTGTTATGATCCCACTCGCCTGTTACTGAGCTTTGTGATGAATTCCTTCACAAAGCTGATTTTTTTTTAACATATCATCCCGGGGCATATCCCAGGTTTGATCACCGTCAGGAGACTGAGTCCTATGCCTAATCGTTCCTTCCTTGACCGCAGAAGAAAGATAAGCTCTATTCATTCTGCTGTTTTTAAGAAAGAGGAACATAAATGCGCAGAGGCATATCTTTTCGGAAGAAGAGGTTTTGTGTTTATAATCGAATTTTGTGGAGTACCTATAATCTGTTTATCTGCTCAGAACGGCACTAATAGGAAAAGCAACCATGTGGACATTACTAAATGGAGATTAATATTTTTTTATTTATTTACCTTCTTATATATGTTGATTGGTACAAATTAGGCGAAAGGGGTACTAATATTTATAAAATACGATATTACAACATTATTTAATACAATTACAAGCGTAAACCAAATTCAAATTTCCCGCAATTATTTTTAGTAACTTCAACTTAAAGGTATTCAAATAACTACTAATGTAATATAAAATCGTAGGTAATTTCGTGCTTAATGTTGAAGTTACTAAAAATAATTGAGCGAAATTTGAATTTGGTTTACTGGGTATGGTCAGTTAAAATGTAATTATTTACTTTAAAATAATGAGATTAAAATTGTAAACGGTGATTTATATCAAATGAAATATGATTATTCTCTACTTAACAAAAGTTCAATTTTCTTAATACCACCCATTGCATAATTTCCCGATAGCTGCCGCCCCAGCTAGGTAGTGGATAATTCCCGGCAAACATCATTAGTCAAATCGTTATGTCTGTGGACAGACTATACACGATGAAATAAATAAATAAACAGATAAGTAAATAAATAGAAGACCTATCCTAAATATTTTTGAATTATCTATATAATTATACAAAAGAAAGGTAATTGTAAAGATTTTTGGAAAAAAACCCATCGTTTTTTTAATATTTGTGTAGGACAATGATTTCAATTTTCGAATTTTCCGCATAATTCTGCTTATAACTTAGTATTTTCGTGCTATTACATCCACCCTAATTCTCAATTTCACCGAAACAAATACCCCGGCGTAAATCTTAGCACCGTGTTGAGGTAATTGATGGCGGCGGTTGTCTCCGGCAGGAAAATTTACGCCGGAATAAAGGAATCCAATTGAGTTGAACGTCGGGAAAACGTCGGTCTTCCATTTCCATCATCAATTGCGAGAATCTCGGCCGTCGGGCGGGCAGCATGCAGATAAGACGGAGGCGACATCTCACAGCATCTGGCCGCCAGAAAAATACTGTCGGAGTATTACGTGGCGAACTGCGAAAGAATGAAGATGGCGCATAGAGAAGGACGGCGTGAGGGCAGAAAGAAGGAAGATGTGGCAGTAGTTGCAGCTTATTGAAGTCCGGCCAAATACATTCACGTACCTACTCTGCAGTGGACATACGAGGACGATAAAATCGGTCGGACATGACGTCCGCTACTAGAAAATAAGGGCCGGGAGAGATGAGACGGACTCGGACTGATGCCGTACTCTATGTGAATATTGCATGTCTTTACTGCCGGCGAGGAGCTAGACGCCTCCCGACTTTGCGTTCAACTTTTCATTTCTCGAAGGCGAGATTACATTTCCGATATCATCTGTGAGAAGGGTTCTCTTTGCGTCCGACCGACAATGTTTGAGAAAACTATTGGTGTTCAAGCGGAGAGAAAGCTGAGTGTTGGTACGGAACATATTAACTATATTAAACTCTATAATATGATAGAAGATATCAAGAAAATGAAACATATTTCTAGCTAAAGGATATTCATAAATAGCACGGAACAGCTTTTAGTTGATACTTGTATATACACTGAAAAAATCTCAGTTAAAATCGTTAATGAACATGCACTAATCCAAATAAATTTTCTTCAAATAATTACAAAGAAACACTTTGAAAATTTATTTGAATCAAATAGCCTTTTAACAAGCATATTTTTTCTTCAGCTTTGACTTAAACACATATTTGTCGCACAAGATAATTTCTTTAGTTGGTGTGATGTATGCTGTTATGGTTGTATTATTACTATCAAGATACCAAGGAGTCAATTAGATTGTCATGACATTGTCATTTTCAGTATTATAATAAAGTTCTAAGACATTACATGGTGACAGTGGTAAACAATCGTTACTAAAACGAGCTATTTGTTTTAAAGACCAAAACAATGGAGTTAAAAGCGCCCACAGAGTTAGTATCCATGGGCAACCTAGCGGAGAACTGCAAGTTATTCCGACAGAAATTATGAAAACTATGTGGTGGTAACCGGAAAAAACAAGAAAACAGAAGCTGTGAAAATAACAATTCTTTTAAGTGTAATAGCGATGTAACTTCACGTCTATAATACTTTTGAATATGCAGAGTAGTGTTGAGAACGAAGCTTTCATTATCATTTGAGGCAGATCATTCGCTTCATGATACGACTTCAAGCATTTCTATTTCTTTCATTGCATGAATAAAGCGCTTGTGCATGAAGTAGATCTTTCACATTGCTTTCGAGAGAATAACATAGTAACGCGTTTTTATACAAACAATGTACTTTTTAGAGAAAAAAACAGCTTATATAAGTTATTTGTTTAAAAATTAAAATGTATTCTATTATAAAAGCCATGCCGAGTAGGCAGACACAAATAATACCGTGCTTGCTCCCGCCTTTCATGAAATGTATCCGTTCAACTCGTGAAACAAGCTTGAGCATTCGTTTCATTCATTATCTGGCTTCGCACTGCAATATTTACTTACAGCTATACAGGCGAACGAAACGAATACGTTCATCCCAACACTAATGCAGAGGTTGAAGATAAGAATCTATTAGGAACAGTATTACAGAAATTTGAAATTTGCTGTAATCCGGTAAAGATTGTAACGTTTCACCTTAATATGAAATAAATTACTTAGTTTCGAGTATAATCACATTTAGAAATAATTAATAATTTCAATGTAATTTTTATCAATTTATTTTATTCACGAGCAGAAAATATAAATAAATTTATTATTGGATTAAAAAAGTTAGCAGTTTGCATGAAAAGATATTATGATCAGAGATAGGCTAGTGGCAAATTTGAAGTTGACTGATGCTATTAACAAATGTCAAGCGTTAGAAAGCACTGCCATTAAATTAAGAGAGGGCTTTAACGAGTGTTTGCGAAAAGAAACCGATCCCTGATGATTTATACTTTTAACTTAACTCTTTTTCTACCCTCGTGCGGTGTTGTTTCCTACTCCTTCAAGTACCCTGACCTTATACTTGAAACCAGTATTTCTTTTTATACTAACTCACCAACTTTTTCATCTCTTTCGATTCCAGAAATTCCAAATACAATAAAATGACTTTGTCGCGGTCAATTAGGATGTTCAGTATTCGAATGCATTCTCAACCTAATCTTGATTGCACCTTGAGGTTCACTAATACCCTCAGTATCTCCTAGTTGTTTGTTATAATACAACCCTGGTTGTTTTAAAAAGTCTTCTTATTGATTTTTGTTGCGTAGTACAATATTGCGCATACTTCTGCCTAAAGGAGTGTGACATATTTTCCGAGGATCATTGTATTTTTCAGTTTACTACAAATTCCAATTCCAGTCCCGATCTGGGATTTTAACGCGCCTGTAAACCAGATTAATTCAGCCCGTCTCTGTAGTTGGGTTGATTTTAGCTGATCTTCAGCGACACTCGGGTGGTGCTAAAAGGCGAACTCGATGCAACTCGAAACTGAGCTGGAGCTATAAATACACCCTAAACACATTAAGGATGGCTGGGCAGTCACTCATTTTTGGAAATGAGAAAGCAGATATTCTTGCCAAAAAGGTTGCTGTGGAGCAATTTCAGCGACCAGAACCTGACATTGGCATAGAACCTATGGTAGCTAACTAGCAAATCACATTCTGGGCAGACCAGAAAGTGCTGCAATATTGGAACAACTATCCTGGATTGGTCCATGCGAAAAAAGTGTATTACACCTGGTTATGCTAGAACCAAGGAACGGGCAGAACTTCGCCCTAAACATGTCAAGGTGATTATCTCTGTCTTTACAGGTCGCTGTAAACTCAGAAAGCATCTACACGGAATCAGGCTGTCTGATAAGCCTGAATGTTGACTGTGTTCGAAGGCGAGGAGATAGTTGAGTATATTTTTTCCCACTGCAAATATTAAGTATGCAACTTTGGGAAAGGCTGATCCTTTTCTCGAAGATCTGAAAACAATCTCACTAACAAAATACTGAGCTACCTTAAGGCCTTGAATTTGGATGAACTCTAAGATAATCACTTCGCAATAGACTCTAGTAGTCGCAATGGACAGGACGATTAATCGAACCATGCGGATGCTATCTCTTACTAAACTAATCTAAAACTAGCTTATCTTATTTGCGATTTGCACTTCGAAATTTCTTTTCGATAAATATCTCGGAATCAGACGATATGATTACTTGCCAAAGTATTGTCTTATACATGATGGATAATATTGTAGTAACTCGGGATGCGAATAGGAAAGCGTTTCTCAATCATTGCATACAATTTTCCAAAATTTTTAGGGAATTAGCATGAATTTGACTTTTTCTTTTTTTGTAAATTTAACAAAAACGAAATCTAGCATAACCAAATGTGATCGCGACAATATTTGGAATCTACTTATTATAAAATGTTTCTTGTAAAGTTAATTCATCTAGCCACATTTCTATTAATTTTGCTTTATATTTCGATTATACTAAATTTTGTAGATAATCAAAAAATTATAACGTGTTTAAATATCTGGAAAAAGAAAATACTTAACTTTTTCCGTTGAAATTATCTTTATATAAATTCACTCTCACCATCGTCGTTTTTCATTGCATTAAAGTTGAGGTTCAATGTATGAATGAAGATTTGTGTCATTCCTGTGGTAAAATAGTGGGAATCTTTGTAATTTGGCTTCGCTCCGTTCGTAAAATATTTTCTTAGAAACCGTTGCTGTCTCAAAATGTACGCTTGAAATAAACTAAGCTAGTCTCTCTCCATTAAATAGAAGTGTCTGGTAATTAGAGGTAAACCGTTAATATAAGATTACACTGTATTGAAGTTTCATTAGCGCATTCCTTGGAATTTATTCACCCTCTCACTTACTTTACCTTTTCTTTAGTTTATTTTCAGTACGAAACAGCAACTTTTGCACCATTACCAGCTCACAAACAGTTAGCATTTCTACAATCTACAAGTCAATCCACACTTACGTAGTGTGAATCTATAAATAAGTTTGTGTTCTCCGACCACCATCATTACAACTAATAATTAGTAATTCATGCCTTGCTGGTAGGCTGGCTTCCCGAAACGGACGATGGTGGTACATAGGAAGGATGCGAAGACGCGACACATTATTCAAGATAAGAAGGTGGCTGTAATATTAAGATAGCGACTACCACCCGCCTACTGCGATTGATGTTACAGCCGAACCATTACTTCGACCGCAAACTTCCGCACTCCTATTAAATTGTTCTCAGACGGTAGGAATGCAACCAAGAACGCGTTCCTGGAGCTATACATATGTGTTTCTAGCATGCCAGACGTAGATTCGCGTTGCTTCCTATTGTTGTAAAAGTGTAATAAAATTGGGCACTCATAACCCTTTTATGTGGATATCTACTGAGTGAAATAATAATGTCATTTCATAGTTCATTCATCATTCATTACAAACTGCTATTTTTCGAAAATTTTTAACCCCTTCTCTCTATAAATATATATTCTAGCCAATCAAATTTAAGCGTGATAGTGGGTTGTTATGCAGACAGCCACGTGCGCTCGGAAATGAATAGTTCTTTTGTAAGACTTAAAAATCCTTAATTAATAAATAATATTTAATTTGAAACGTGTTGATTTGTTTTTCACCAATTCATTTAATAATAAAATAAAACCTAATTTTAGTAGTAGTAAAGTTATATTAATTACTTGATGAGTTAAATATTTAAAAGCTTATTAGACACGAAGTTATATACTGCACTCTTAAATACGCTGTCGGATATCATCTCTTTAATTTTCGTCCTCGAATATTTTCTTTTAAATAGCAAATATTATTATCACAACATTCTTTACCATAATGATAGCAATTCATATAAGGCAAACAATATCATAGTTTGCGGAACAGAATAATTTTCATTCAAAATAAGTAAACTTCTGTCATCGCTTTGTGTAGTAGTTTACAGGTAAATATTTTTTTTTCATGTAATTTGTGTTACATTTATTACATTTCATTTTAAATGCTTCCGCATTTCTATATAGGGAAACAATAAATATTCAAGGTTATTTAAGTATATTAGCTATTTTTCGATGTATGTTTGTCTAATACTCAAAATTGTAAATAATGTACATAGTTTTCTTATCTTAAATTTATACTTAATCTCATTAATTTTAGAATATATCGATGAAGCAAAAAATTAAAATTTGCGAAAACTCAGACAATAAAAACGGAAAGATCAATTGTTGCTGCTCACCCATTAAACCACATTTTGAGCTATAATTTCTAGGATGTTGCTATTTCTTATATTTGCAGTATACAGAGAAAAAGAATTTTTTAAATCAAAGCAATATTTATTTGCCACTATTTCAAAGAACCATTTTCTTCCGTTAATATATATTTCTTACAATCGAAAATGGTATTATTTCAATGAAAGAAATGCGTGTTGATTAAAACAAAAGTATATTATATTAACTGAAAGAAATTGTTCTTTTAAATAGGGACAAAGAAATATTTCTTATATGTGACAACGAATAATATTTGATCCCTCTAATTTAAAGTGTTTGTTTAGTCTAACTATAAAATGGAAGAGTGTTTTTGTTCAGGTGACAAAATCTGATGTTTTGACCATTATTGCTCTATTGAGATAAAATTGGTTAATTTAAATCCTGTTATTTCCTAAGTGTAAAAATAAGAGCTAAGAATATTGGTAACAGTTCCTAAGTGTTACTATCTTTTCAAAACAATGTCTGCCTTTCCCATTCATAGTTACAACACGCTAAAACAAGATGATCTGAATCAGCTACCTCACTACCACATAAATAAAAGGGCGATAAATAAATTAAGAAACGATAAATCGTAGTATGAGTTTAAGCATAATGCTTAATGTTTTGATTGTATGACGATTGCTCATCGCATGTTATCATTGTATAAATTGGAATGCTACGGAATTAGAGGTACGGCTTTGTCATGGGCACGCTCATGTATATCTCACCGAGCACACAGTCAATAGTAATTCGCAACAACTATCGCACTTTTCGATTAAATGAAATAACACTAACCAAAGGTGTTTCCCAGGATAGTATTATGGATCCCTTTCTTTTCATTTTGTATTTCAACGATATCTATGCTGCCAAATGTCCGATGGTGGATTCTAGTTTGTCGACTTTTAACTATGCCGATAATGCTTCCTGCCTTGTGACAGGTGGTACGCTAAACGTCATTATAAGTACAAGCTCTAATTACATACAAAGTCTTACAGAATGGTTGCATGTGAACAATTTACAACTTAATCAAAGTAAAACAGAAGTAATTTTGTTCAAAACTAAATTACAGAACTACCTCCCTGATATTGTAATAGATAAGGTATTTTATTCCGTTAAAAGTGCAGTGCGTCTACTAGGCCCCACTGTAGATGACTGCTTGAAATGGATACAGCATATTGATGTCATTGTAAAAAAATTAAACAGTATCTGTTTTCGATTAAGGCGATTGCAAGATCTAGTTGACATACACAGTCTTCGCTAATGTATTTTGGTTGTTGTTATCCTCATCTCAATTATGGAATTGTGCTGTGGGGACGTAGCAATGACATGCCTATTTTCAACTAAAAAAAAAAAAAATTGCGTATAATTCATACATTGAACCCTACGCAGTCCGGCAGGATATTTTCATGAAAAATAAGTTACTTAGTCTATACGGCATCTTTATATTCAGTCCATCTTCTTTCTTTTTAAAAACAAACATCTCGTCTCTCACAATACGATACTACACGACTACTCGACAAGAAACAGGCATGACTACTGCTATGTTGTTTGTAGATTGTCACTAACTCAACGAAATAGTGCTTATACGTGCCTTAAGTTTTATAATGCTCTGCCAACTGAATTAAAAACGATTGAGTCACATTATTTTTAGGACAAGTTTGTTTCATTTTCATTGGAATTGAATCATATAGAATTAACGATTTTCTGTTACATTGAAAGTATGATTGTGCTATCAATTTTAAATTTAGTATTATGGACGTTTTGTAATATCCTTTGTTATATTACAATAAACTTATATTATTATTATTATTATTATCGTTATCATGTTTCTTCCAGAAAGTATCTTTGTATCGTTAATGCTTTCATCTACACCTAATCTCATCGATATTGACGTTTTAGCTAATGTGCTTACTTTCCCTTTATAGGATATTTCTACACGACTTTCCATCCAAAACAGTTTTACATGAGAATCTTGAGTTTTTAACTTAGCACATCTGGAGATTATGTCCAACACAAGGGAGTGAAACAATTTTCTGTGCTTCAGTGACATCTGCGAACCTGACATGATCACCACCTTTGAAATACCCATTTGTTCGGCATTGCTTGTCTCGGTGGAGAAAATATTTAACATATCACGTAACCTCCACCAAATTATACTTTACAACCGGTGTCGTTATAAGCACTTTATACAGTACTTACATATAAAAAGAATATCAAAGAAAAACGGACGAATAATGATGAATGATATTATATTAAAAACCAATGAATACCGAGTCAGATACAAATCAAAATCTGCGTGAATTTTTATCGCAAAATTGAGGAAAACACCATTTTACGTGGTTGATCACAGCGTCCTTTGTAAATTCGAGACGGCATATAACGACCAACCATCCGAGCTTATTAATCAGCGGGATTCCGAACGCGAAGAAGTGGCTCTTATTATATTTCCCAGAAATCGACGCCCACTGCCATCTCTCCAGACGGGGCATTATTAGCTCTTATTTTCCTTCTGACATTTATACGCTTTATTCATTCGCCTCATCTTCTTGTCGCAGATGTATACGTTGACGGTCTCATAAAAAAATAAAAAACTTGAAGATGTATTTTGATATATTTTCGCATAAAATGAGATGAGCTACTGAAATATATGTCCGTACCTTTGCCACGGATGCTACTGCTCTCGCTTGTTAATATATATTTGTTCTGTGAATGGAGCGGAGCCACTGCTCCAGATAGCAATTGTCGGGAGAATTATGGTGTCGGGGTGCTAGTTCTTGCAGTTGTTAAATTGTCACGATTATCTCACGTAGTTGTAGGTAATATAATTGTAATATACAACATCTTTACTCACAATCAGATATTGCGTGTATGTAAATATCACATAATAGTAATAATGAAGTAACTACAACACACAATAATTTACGTTGTTACAGTTACAGAAAAAAAAATATAAAAATACTTTTTTGAATAGTGACATAAATATTGTTATTAGGCACTAACAAAAAAAATATTCCAAGCAATTGTGATTTAACAAAGCTGTATTTTCCATAAGGAAAAATATAGCTTTAACTTGAAAACAATCGATATTAATAAATATCGATTTGTTTTCGTAAAAAAATCATAAAAAACTAAATTGATGTTCCGTTTTACTTAATTTAATGAGGTACTGAAATTTTATACATTGTAATGAGATCGTATACTTTATATTATTTTTATCTTTATTTAACAGTCATCAGCGTGATTGAGTTACTACTAGTACTTATTTCATTTCAGAGAATATTTAATAATTTTAGTTAAATTCATAATTCAATGTTAAAATTTCCGTGACTGTGTACATCTACTTATTTTTATGACTATATGTATACTTTATGTTAAATCTAAATGGATAAAACTGTATGAGTTGTTTAAATTTAAAAACAGGTAAAAGCCATGATTTACAAAAAAAAATGACGTAGACAGCGCTGAAAACCGAAACGAAGTTTTAATTTGATGTTTGACGTTTTGTTACAACGTAAGGCTGATTCCAAGTCTAATAAACATATGATAGAAAATGTGCGTAAATTACACATTGTCGCATATTAAAATGGCAAACGATCGCCATCGTACATTTAAAACAAAACTCTTTTTATTAAAAATCGGTGAAAATAATAGGTATTTAAAAGACAATTTGATGATGATTTGTTCGTAGCCGTTAATGCTATTTTATGTTCCTTCTTTTTTCGTGAGTTAGCGGCTGGTTGCTATATAATGACTTAATTTTTTTTTGTTTTTTGATTTTTTCATCCAGGTACTGGCAGCTAGATATGCAGTTCGTCCATATTTTTTGTAGATCATTTCGTATAAGGAGCCTTTGTGATTATTATTGACCATTTTTCACTCAGGCCGAATTGTATTTGATGATGATTTGTTCGTAGCCGTTAATACTATTTTATGTTCCTTCTTTTTTTCGTGAGTTAGCGGCTGGTTGCTATATAATGAATTAAAAACAATTTTGTATAAAAAATAAACGAGCTCAAATAATAAAAAGAATTATAACAAATTAAATTAATTTATCATTAATGAATAACCAATATGTATCGGTAAATAATGCGTTGAAGTTTGATATTCTTTATTCATATTCATCTGAAGGTGTAAAGAATTACCTGATCCAAAAGTAATAGATTTGTATAGTGTTTTCGTCCTACAATTACTGTTATCCTTTATAGATACATATTGTAATTTCAGATCGACAATTTAGCAAATATCTTCACGTTAATAATGAGATTTCCATCTTAAATTATCATTCATTTATTCTTCCACAGATTTGTTTGATGTTTGCTTATCTCGTTTTGTTGAATTATATTTACTTGTTTTTAATTAACATATATGTATTAACTTCCAGCATCGTTGTACGTCCTGGGGAAGTAGATAAATAAACTATTAAATATTTGTGTAAAGTAAGTGAAAAGTTTTTTTTATCGCGTTTAGTTTGTGCTCGTATTTTGTTAGCTAGGGATATATAATTATTGTATTTTATTTTCTTCGGTATTTTTGTAGAATTTACGGGGAATCGTTGAAATATCGTGACGCCCAAAAGGTTAGACACATATATTTGCATGATCAGGACCGGATTAACACAGTCCTATTACAACATGCTGCTTAGTATCGTCTATACGACGCTTATCACTGGACCCTTGGGAATTATATTTACACCAGAAAATCTCAGAATCGACTCTGATGAACAATCGTTCCACAGGAAACGGGCTCCAATTTAACACATATTCTTATTATAAAAAAATATACGACGCAGAAATCAAACGTCTAAAAAGCGAAAAAAATGACGAATTTTTGAATAATTCAACAAACAAAAGTAGGGATGTTTAGAAATTAATAAATAATGCTGTAGGAATAGATTCTACTAACACCTTGCCTGCCAATGTGGATTATTTAGAGAGCTTGGCAAATCAGTTTAATCAATTTTTTACCACTAGGGAACGATAACGATGATAATAAAATAAATATAACAAGAAACCCTCACACTTTATTTCTTCTGCCTACTTGTGAGCAAGAGCTTACAAGTATTGTTCGATCACTTAAAGGTTCTAAATCTTCAGGTTTAGATAATATACCTACCACTTTTTTAAAGAAATGTTATGAAAGTTTTCTATCACCGCTGTGCCACATTATTAATAAATCGTTTGAGGTCGGTACTTTTCCAACGTATTTAAAACATGCACTAGTTATTCCACTTTATAAAAAAGGAGATATTAATGATTTAAATAATTATCGACCTATTAGTCTGTTAACAGGTTTTTCAAAAATATTTGAGAAAGTAGTTAAAATTAGGCTTTGTAATTTCTTCGAGAAGTATAAATTAATAAATATTCATCTGCATTGGTTTCTTAGGGGTAAAAGTATTGACACCGCTCTATTTGGTTTCATTGGCACAGTTGTTAAGGCATTAGAGAGAAAATGCATACCTTGTGGTGTTTTGTTAGATTTATCGAAAGCTTTCGACAACATAGACCACAAGATTCTTATCCGAAAGCTGGAATTGTATGGTGGTAGGGGCACACCCTTGTCATGGCTTGCATCGTATTTGAGCGATAGAAGGCAGACTGACAGAGTGCCTCAAGTGAAAAAACCATGTAGATATAGTTTGCAGTAAAGTCAGCTCCTTTTCCTATTGCTTCCGCAATTTACGCGAGCTAGTTGATGACGACGTCACTAGGATAGCGTATAATGGAATGTATTACCCTGTTTTAAAATATGGTTTGATATTTTGAGGTAGCAGCAGCGACCTACACCGGGATTTTGTATATCAAAAGAGGGTACTCAGATTTATGTTGAGGTTACAGCTCAACTCCTCATGTAGAGGCTTATTTAGAGATAACAACATATTAACCGTATATGCAATGTTTATATCTGATACTTTAGCTTTTTTAATGAAGAATAAACACCTTTTCAAAGATTTTATTTTTTCGCATAATTATATAACTAGAAACAGGAGCGACTACTGTTACCCCAAACATCACATGTCTGTAACAGAAAGAGACCTTCAATATAGATGTTTAAAGTTTTATAATAAATTACCTCCATATATTAAAGAAATTAGTAATGTCAATAGATTTAAGAAATCTATACACCTTCTGCTAGTACATTTAGAACCCTACTCTATAGAAGAATATATGAACGAAAATTATTTGTAACAAATTGTAAGACGTTTGTACTTGCATTAACCAAGTAGCAATAAATTTATATTATTATTATTTTATTATTTTTGCCTGTTTACATTTTATATAACATACAATGGAATTTTTTGTGGCCCTTGAAAACATTGTGTCCACGTAACTCAATACCTAATACTTAACTGGATAACTGCCACCAAAGCTCAATTATTTAGAATTTTGGGAAGATTCAAAGAATGATCAAATGAAAACCAAATTACTCTGGAACCTCTGGAACTAGCTCTGGAACCAAACTGCTGTACTATATTCTAATGAATTTACAAAATTACGAAGTTTTATTGCATCATTCGACGTTTAGCCTACCCCACTTCCGCATACTCTCTCAAAAATTCTACTGGGTTGTTTCACGTTGGGTCAAAAAGGGTGATTATGTTTAGGTTGCTGCTACTCATTAATTTGAGAAATTGTATCATCTTATAAATTACTGTTATTTACCGAAAATGCATAATTTAGTTTTTAATAAAAGCACCTACACAGATTTGGGCTCTCTGATGAAACTGAATACCGACTATGTATAGAAGACGAAGCGACAGTTGAGTATATATTCTGCCACTGCTTTGCTACTACAAGAATCAGGTATGCAAGCTTTGGGGAGGCTGACCCTTTCCCAGAAGACCTGAAAATAATCTCATTCAGCAAGATACTGAGCTACTTTAAGGGTCTAAACTTGTTGGATGAACTCTAAGATAACATCCACTCTACAATACGCCCTAGTGTTCGTAGTGGACGAGACGATTAATTAAACCATGTGGATGCTATCTCTTACAAAAGCCAAGTCAACTTTTCAGATTCCTTGGTGGAGCTGGTTGTGGGTTTCTACTAGGTAAGTAAGCTTAAGGAGTTAAGAATTCTTTTAGAAATGACCCCTTGTGACCGCTTTGTGATTTTATTAATATGTTCATTTGCTACAAATGTCGTTAAATCATCCGCATCGTCAAATGGAATTTCTACTAGTAGGATACCAACCCTAAATGTCTTTGAAGAAAAGATAAGCGATAGAAAGGCTATAGGACACGGTGTTTGTTCCAGCGTGACTTACGACGTATACTAGTAGTACAATGTACCGTACTTTCAAGAAATAAATACTTCGATAACAAAATCTAAAAAATATACAGCACAGATATTATAATTTCCCTCTACATTAAAACCTGACAAAACTATACCTGTTTATATATATTACAAAAATGACACTCAACATGTTACAAACTATAGACCTATATCAGTATTGAGTGATGATTTTCAAAAATCATCATTCTTTTCTCATATGAAACGAAGTACTTGTGTAATGTGTTATAATCAATAAATAAGAATCTTCAGCTGAATACAAACCACAGATATATTAAACGAGCAATCTGTGCAATATTTCCAACAAACATCAAGTAACATAACATTAATTGAAAGCATCAAATTAATGTACCGTGACACACTATCTATAATTGTCAGAGAATACTATATAGAATCAAATGAAGCTTGCGACAGCTACGGCTGTGAGCGGAAGAGAGAAGACGATTACCATTTAGAAATTGTACCACGAATTGCAGTTCCGACGTCATTATAGTGCACCGAAAGTGCTTACGGGCTACATAAAGGATTCGAACACGTTAGGTAAACAGAAGAGGCGTACAAAGCACCCAGTTGGCATATATACAAAATGCAATATATATACACAGTGAGTGTCACTAATAAGTACAATGGAATCGGTTATCCGGAGGATAAGTTTACATGAATGATGCATATTTTAATCGCATCGTTCCAGGGATTTGTTTCCTAATAAATCAAGCCACACTAGTAAACATATTTTATTCATGCTTACTGGATACCAACGTTTACAATAATAAAATATGTTTGTAATTTATATGGCATGGAATGAAGAAAGAAAATTGTTTAACAATAAGTAAGAATTTATCTAATCCTTTAGCAGCATTACTAAAAAGTTCCCACCATTTGAGAAACTCGTTATCCCTAATATCTGTTTCGCGTCGCGTTCAATTTAACCCGGTAGCTAATGCCGTAACTTCCGCATTGGCGTTGATAGAATCGAGTTTGAAGATACAACTCAAATGCCCTAAACTTACTCGTATACGACCGACCACTCATCAGTGAGTGGACGTTCAAATGAAACATGCGCCGCTGTATCTATCCTACCACATTTACAATGCGAATCATTAACCCTCCCAATCCTACATAAATATGATGTAAAATTACCGTGACCCGTTAATAATTCTACCGTCTGATATTGACAAACAACATTTGCACACCGAACCTTGCTAATCATTATCAAGTTTATCCCTAAACGCCTTTTTAGCTATGTTAGCTGAAATTACCAGACATCTAACTGTCGCCCTATCCTCCTAAACGCCGCTTCTGTCTCTAATTGATCCGTGCTATTATTAGCGATTGTACCTACGTGAGCCCTAGTCCAGAAAAGTTTTATACCTTCCCTCATGTAATAAATCCCAAGTATCTAATAACTATGGGCAGCAGCCATGTTCACAAAAATCAGATATCAAAAAATTTGGTTCCTTGGTAGGAATAAATGGTTCTTAATGATCGAAAAATGAACTTTTATTTAAACAAATTTTGAGATTTCTTCCAGGCGCCAAGATTTTTTGATTTAATCATATATTCTTCTCAGGAAAAGAAATACTCGAAAAGAAAAGTACTGTTTCCATTAGAAATAGGTATGCTCGTGAATTTTAAAATGTTGTTGTAAAAATAACTTACTTAAAATTATTTCTTTAGTTTAAAAATTCTTCAGAATTTCCAAATTATAATAGTCACAAAAAGAAAAAGGAACAAATGAAGATCTTTACACATATTAATATCGTTTTTAATAGTTGTATTATCACCGGAAAACGAAATTATTATTGCATTATTTTTTATAAAATCTTTATTTATTTGCCACTTTAGTGTAATTGTATTAAGATGACGTTGAGTTTGAAGATACAACTCAAATGCTGAAATCTATTTATGTTTCCTTTTTTAAAGAATTCAAATTCGCATACAGAAAAACGATCGCAGCTTAAAAAGAAAATTACAGTAAGAGGACTGTTTATAATACAATTTTCATCAAACCTAAATAAGTGCAGTTTTTAAAGGCACATTTAGAAATCCTTTTACCATACAAATCTGAATGAAAATCATAAAATTTGTCCACTAAAAGAGAGAAGGTACTACGCTAATATAGCTGGAAATATCGGGACCTTCCAAAATAAGACGGTAAGAGAAAATTAAGGCTACTGAGAGTATCAATAAACGGAAATACATAAAATTCCCCTTTTTACATAATTGACGACGCAAAGCGGGCGAGTTCCTTTTTGGGAGCGGTAAGGTCGTACAATTACGCTATTAACGGCTTTAAACTGAATAAAATCTGAACAGGGTTTAAGAAGGCGTAGGTATCGGGCCGAGATAAAAAATTCCGTGCGGGATGTTACAATTTCAAATAAAGGCTTTCGCTTCTTCCATCTCTTTTGCTTTCTTTTTATATCTCCTTTTTTTAGCAATTAGGATGTAAAAGACGATGTAATTCTACGTAATTTTACCGATGGGATGCGATAAATTATTAATGGATTCATATTTAAAAATAGAGTTTCGCGAAATTAAGTTGCCCAAATACTTTCATATCAGTATATCTAAAAATATTTATCTTCACTGACAAGGATCACACAGGATAACTTCGCGAAAACTATAGCAAAAAGGTTTAAAAGGCTTAACGCCACGAAGATTTATATATTTTGATGTTGCAATTAAATGGCGAAACATACAACACGCGTGGTTACAATTAGCAGTTACTTTTTGTTAAAGCATCAGTAGTCATACCAAACAAAATTGGTTTGGAACTTGGAAAATTATTGAAATTTTATATAACTTTCTTGGCATATATATATTATCGTAAATAACCTATACCATAAATTGGTGTTAAGTAAATTAAATTAAATACATACC
>RXPK01004005.1:0-71678 GCA_004143645.1 Protaetia brevitarsis | reverse complement strand
CATTTACTTTAACAGACGAGGTACTACGTGAGTCAGTTTGCTATGACGTCACGACCGTGTTGCAAATTTTCTGTTCGTCAAAACGTAAACAAACCATTAGGTTATTTAACTGTCAAACACTTTTGACAGGTGAATAAACAAACTTTAAAATAATATTTACCGTTAATATTAGTGATAATTCTTTTTGAAAATCAGGATTTAAAGTATGTTAATCATGATAGCAGTGGAAAAAATAACAAAAAAGCACAAGTGAGTGCAATAAAGTTTAATCGGGACCATTATTGCTTAAAGTATTCACAGTAACAATTAGTATGCAAGTTTCTTCTCTATCCAAACCAATCTTTGATTTACTACTTCTGAATTTCGTTTCCAATATGTTGTACACCAAGTACGTCAAATTTCCAGACTAATTTAATTGAATCCGCTTTATACAATTGTATGCATCCTCTGATCTGCCATATTTCATCCATCGTTTCGTAACAAACTTCCTTTTCTTTGAGGACAAATAATATATACCACAACAATGTGTTTCAACCATAGAAATGTCTTTTTCGTTAAGAGCACTGTTCAAAATGTTTAATGTTATGTTAGTCTGAAAAATGTATGTGAAAGAACCACTTCTGTAAACAATATTTGTATATACTCACTGTTTTCGTACAAGTCCATGTGTTTCCAATAGCATATTGACAATGAGTAGAATAATCAATTTTTACAACATTTATTTCGTCTGCATTTTCGTTTTGGGTTAGTGGATGTAATTCCTTGTTTACTCATGGATGAAATTTTGCTTATGTTTGCAACATGAATGTTTAGAACACTCGTTACTCTCTAAAAACGAAATACTGTAAAGGATATGACATTAAAAATATATGGATTTAATACTCCTCGCACGAAAGTTAACGGGAGTAATGGCCCGTTGTTCTCGCGTTCTGCGTCGAAATACACAATTAACGAAACTATTAACTCCTTCGATTGTTTACACAATGGTTTCGGTATGGTTTAGTTGTAATAACTACTTATTTTAAATAAATATATACCAAGTATAAACGCAAATTCCCACACTTACTGCAAATGCAGAATATAACCCTTTGACAGTTGACAGCAATAACTAAATTGGTGGAAATACATTGGGAAGATGTGACAAGCATGCAATTTAAAAAGCAGTAGGCACCAACATAGTATCTTTAATTGAACATGAATAAGTTATATGTTAGTTGGTTATTTTAATAATATGGTATTGCATGGCCCGAATTTGCAAGTAATGACGTACCTCGTCTGTTATGGTAAATGAATGAATGAATAATGCGTTTATTTCCTCGCAGAGTGCAAATTTTGCTTCCATCTCACTTGGAAATAGTGGAATATATAAACGAGGCCGAAGTGGGTTCTACGATTTTCTTACACGTCGCCCTGTACGCCGATCACGCCGAAAAGGACGGCCACGTGACTCACATACCGTTCACTAAGTGCCAAGAGTTGCCGTTCAAAGTGAAGATGGCCGACCCCACCTTCCTATACAACAAATCCATGCTCATCTCTCCGGTGGGCATATCTTGCGCGAACGTCGCCATCATCGGCACCACGGTGTCCAGCACCAAAGTCACGGTGACCTACAATAAGGACGGCAAATTTTTAGAAGACAGCGTCTCCGTCAGCACCTACGAACCACTGCAATTATTACATCCGACCGATGACGTCGTCCTAGCCGTCGGGACGACGAAACAATTGATATTCACCGGCGGACCTAGAGCTTCCGTTTCGCGTCCGAACGACTTTAAGCGAGCCGTCAAATCGGATAATATAAACATCGTAGAGGCGTTCGATACGACGAAATCGGAGAATCTGGCGGGAAACGACGATTATTCCGTGGTGAGAGTGTTGTGTCGCTCGCTGGGGGAAGCCGAAGTCACGCTGTCGATATCAAACGCCCCCGCTGTGCCTTCGTGTAAGAATCCGGCGACGCAGATCGGCGTTAAGGTGATTTGCGCGAAACCGCGTTCCGTTTCGCTGCATCCGGAGATTAAAGTGACAGAGCCGGATTCCTGTCCTATGGATTTGGGCGCGGAAAGGTGGTCGTCCAAGCGCACACGGACGTCGAATTAGACGTGATCGTACGCGAGGAGAACGGTTTGCGATTCCTGAACGTATCCACGTTGAAATTCAACTGGAAAATCACGCCAGATGGCGCCGGTTACGTCAAAGCGAAAGATCGCACCTTCCAGCGGGATAAGCTGAAAGGTTCGCTCAATTACGGCGATAAGAACTACCAAATCGTCGTTCCCAAAGCGGGAATCACCAATATGGAAGTGGAGGCGGAGATTGTCGGATATCTACGAGATTACCTGAAGATTCACAAGATAAACGCCGAATGGCCCGAATTCATCGACGAAAAGGAGGGTCATTCCGAGCTGCCTCCATTAACGACGGCCCTGGGCTTGATCATAGTCGACGATACGGTGGTGACGCCCAATCACGTGCAATTATACAATCACCCGGCGAATAAAGCGATCCTGCCGATAAAACAGGGATCCGGATATTACAAACTAGTTTTGAGTAACGATCTGATCGCCAGCGTGAAATATCGCAGCTCCTCCCGAGAAATCGAGATCACTCCGCATGTCGACGGGGAATTGCGCGTGCAATTGGTCGATTTGTGTTTGGATTCGCCGCCGGCTCTAATTGTGGTGCAGGTCGTCTCAGTGCACGTGATACGCGTCGAGATGTCCGATAAGGTGGAGATAAATAAGTGTATCTCGTGCGTCGTGCGCTTATACGACGAGAACGATAATCTGGTCGCCTTGGAGAATATGGATATGATCGATCTGCGCGCCGAGATGGAGTTGAATATCGCCAGCGCGAAGAGGTTGGTGCCGGATCCGGATAAGCCTTGGCCGGAGGGAGAAGTGCATTATATAATAACTGGTTAGGGGTGGAAATTAAGTGTGGCGGGATGTGGATTATTAAATTAGGGTATGAATTTGATTTTAGGCGGGGAATTGGGCGATACGAAGGTCACGTTCATCACTACTGGAACACACGAGCAGATATCGAGCGCGCCGTTGGATTTGCAAGTGTTTCCGCCGCTGAGTTTATATCCGAGAAATTCCACGATGCTTGTCGGTTCTACCCTGCACTATTACAACAAAGGCGGGCCGCAACCGGAAAGTGTACTGGAATATTCAGTTGCCCCGGACAATATCGCAGGTGAGCTTCATAAAACGTTTCTAATTCTGATGTTTTTTTTTTGTTTTCTTTTTTTTAAATGGCCTATGACGATCGAATTCTTTAAAACTTCGCTCAGGATCTCTACTGTTACTAGGTTATCGCAGGTTCAAATCTCGTGTTGGTTAATTGTGGTGACTTGATTTTATCGCGATTATATTGCATTATTATAATTATATAATTTTTCATATGTTGATCTTTCGTCCATAATTTTGTCACGATTTGTGATAAGTGAAGTGTTGTAATAAATACTTCCTATACACTATGCTTTAATTCGGTGAAGTAAAATGAAAAAAGGCGTTTACAAAATGGACTTTCTCCAAGCTACTGTTTGGCGACAGTTTTATAACTAGCTAGGATTTTATATAAGTTGTAGTTACTGCTGTGTACTGATTGAATTAAATGACAAAAGAAGATGGATTTTACAATGAAAAATAAAAATAAAATTAGCTGGCTCAACGGATAAAACTTTAAATGGACGCAAAAGAACTGGTTTTAATATAAAAATAAAAGAACAGAATTTTTTACACAAAGACGTTAATTAACAATCAATTTTGTTATTCAAAATAGGTTAAATTACAACTTGTGCAGAAAAAACCGTGAACTGAAGGTTCTGGCCTAAAATAAAAACTGTACTTGACTCAAAATTAAAATAGGACAATGCTGTTTCCTATGCAAAGCAAAAGTTTCGTTTGTTCAGGAAGATAATCCAATATTTCAATTTCAATCCACGTGGTTTCAACAAATTAAAATAAATTCGTGGACAAATGCAAGAAATTTACATAAAAGCAAAAACTAAAAGCAAGGACAAACTTCTACTCACCCAAACCGAGGTGATTGATAATCAAAAATGAAACAGCAAAATAGAAAAACTCTTTAAAATATAAAAGTGAAAAACTAAAAATATATCTTTCCGAACAAAAATAATAATTGAACTTATATCTACTACGTGTACACGTTAATATAATAACAATTATCACAAAATGGATAACAAAATGGCAACAAAGATTGAAAAATACGTCTACTCACGTTAATAGTCGAACAAGGAACTCCCTGACAAAACTCTACAACTGTTTTTCTTACGAAAATCCCTCTCTTAAAAACGTACAACGCAAACGCATTAAAGTTACACTCAAACAATAGACAAATAAATGAATGGAATTAATTTAAAAAACTTAACACTTAATTAAATAAATCATACAATAAACTCATTAACTAAATTTATACAAAATAAAATAAAATTTGCGAAAAATTCTCGGTAAAATGATTCAGCCCGGAAGAAAATAAACAAATCAAAATATGCAACTCAAAATACACTCAGCGGAAAGTGGGTTGACTAACCACAGCACACTAATTTATAATTAATTACACATTGATTATAAAAATAATTAATTAATTAAATATAAAAAAAATATTGCAGAATAAAATTTTTTTTCATCAAATACATATCATACTAGATTTCAACTTTAGATAAGGTGGCTTTTTTAATTGAAGTTTCTGGATGTTACTCTATTCTACTGTAATTCTTATTTTTATATGATTATTTAGAAGCAAATAATTTAGATTTATATTACATATAGCGTATCATACATATTAAACAATAGTTTGGCCTTAAATACATATTAATACATTACATTACCTTCTAAAATAATTATTCTCTTTCCATTTCACATGAACTACTATCTTTGCCCGCTGATATAATAAAAACATGGCTAGATTATATCATCGATTAATCCATATCCATCTAACTCACACATTTTTCTTTCTTCTTTAATCACATGTTTTCCACTTTTTTTTCCACCCAATTGTCTATAAGTAGTGACATTCTGGATTGCCTGTAGTAAAAGTAAGGAGTTTTATGTGCAAAAGATGCCAATGCTTTAATAAACGTCCGCCTTTTATTATAGATGTTTAACTAATATTAATAGTTTTAAGAAGAAATTAAAATCGCTGTTGGTGAGCAAGTCTTACTACACATGTAATCAGTTTTTGGCAGATGATTGTATAATATTTAATATATTTAGTAGGGTTACCATCTTTTCGTCTTAATTTATCATTTATATTATGACACCTTGTCAGTATATAATAAATACTGCAGAACATGTAAATATCTATCTATCTATCTATCTATCTATCTAATAGCTAGGTCATTTTGGTTGCTTATCTGACATTTGAAGTCTAAAAATTCTGTTTTTAGAACACAAAATTACAAAACATCATTATAATAGGCAACGTATTTCCTCTTAAAGTTCAAATTAGATAATTTTTCTACGTAGTTGTTAATCTTTTTTTGGAATAATTTTGTAGGGTCTTTATTAAGCAACAGATATGTAGTTTCATCTGACAATAATTCAGACATTTTTTCTGTGAATTCTCCACTGGACAGTAAGACAGTTACATTGCCCTTATCTGCTTTTGTGATGAAAATGTCTTATTCTTAAAAGAATTAGTGTAGCGAAAATCTTTTTTTCAGAAACTTATGATTATTAGCAAAAAATTGATTATGTAGTTTTTCTTTTTTACAAATGAAATTTGAAATAGTCTGGCAACATCTATTTCTAGTCAGATCTTTATTGTCAGATGGTCCATTTTGTATTATATATTCAACATCTTTTAATAGTGTTACAATAGGTAATTTATCATAGGGTATATTGAATTTAGGACCCTTAGATATAAAATTCTTCACATTGATAGGTATAGCTACATTCGTGGTATTGACAACACACGTATCGTTTGGGTAAGAAACAAGAACTTCATGCATACTATTATAACAATTGAATATGTTGATATTGAAATTATTTATTTATTTAATTTCAATATCAACATATATTACACCAATCCCCTGGGACACTATAGACTAACAATTAAATAGTTGTGCTATTTTTTTTATCATGACGCTAACCAAAAAAGAAATAATACGAACCTATGCAACTACGCATTGATAACTGGACATGTTTTTGATTTTGACAAGACTGGTATTTTTGATAGAGAAAATAATAACAAAAAAAGATTGATATCCGAAAACATACATATTGAAACTCATAAAAATTGTAATTTTAATTCTGACACATATTTTAGTGAAGCGTATAACTTAATTTTATTTTATAATAAACCTAATTTGACATAATCTTGTGTGTCTTAAAGTGAAAAACATACTTGGCTATATTTCAAAACGAGCTGATGGTACTTACATTTTAGTACTGATTTCGGTGCCTGACAGTGTGCATCTGCGATAACTTAATAAATGCACATTTTCGTTGATTCCCTATCTAAGTTACCCAAAATGATTTGGTTTTTTTTCTTGCATTAGAGCTCAACGAAAATGGTATGGTAAAAGGCCTAGCCTTGGGAAGCGCTCAAATTCATGCCAGGGCAATAGGTACCAATCCCACAACAGGACAGAGAGTTATTTACACTGAGGTAATTTTTAATTATTCCTTGTAGGTATACGAAAACCACTATTTTTTATTAAGATTATTTGAAATCTTAAATGTAATGATTTTAATTTTCAATTATATCCTTTTACGACATTCAATAATTTTAATAAATTTAGGACGACGCCTCTGTCAATGTCATCCCCATCACCGGTATCAAAATATCCTCTCCTTTAACCCGAGTCAAAGTAGGTTCCAAAGTACCCGTCTGGGCCACGGGAATGCCCGAGCAACTCTCACCGATGATCATCGGCACCGTCGAAGATAAATTCACATACAATTGGGCCGTAGACGATCCGAACATCATACAATTACAAGGGGTATTCGAGACAATAGGTAAAGTCCGCTGTATCATTTCATATCGACCCTTGAATTCATCCCCTCCATACTCGCACAGGCGTCGCTTATCAGCCGGAAGATCAAGTATCGGCCAGATTTATGGCGTTGTCCCCCGGAAAGACCAAGTTACGTCTGAACGTCACCGTTCCGGGAGTGGCGGCCAACTGTCCGAAGGAAAAGAGCGTGGTATTTAGGGACGTCATCGACGTGGAGGTGTTCGAGGGTTTGGCTTTGACGGAGCCGAAAGGGGTGTCCGGGAAAATGGTGCTGATGGCGCCGCATTCGTCGTTACAGATCAAGACTAACATGGACAGCACATCGAAAATCGCCTATAAGTAAGTTTATCACACAGTAATTGACGTTAAACGTTAACACAACTAGATGGCGTTGCTGTAAGTTTCTAATTTATGTGTATTGATCCGATTTGGAATGAATCTGTAATTAAAACGCTTACAAAAAAAGAACATCATAGAACAGAACAGTAACTTAATCTTACAATCGAATAATATACAGAAAGCTGCGTGGTCTATCATAAATCCAAAAACGTTTTCTGGTACGGTTACCGATATCTCATCTGATCAATTAAATGATTACTTTGTTGGGGTGGGAGAAAACCTTGTTGCCGCGTTGGGTAATGTCAGACTTGGTTGTGTTGGGGGTGGGACTGTTACGTCGTCTGTATCTTCTTCTTTATTTTTATATCCAGTTACGGAATTAGAAGTAATAGATCATATAAATAAATTGAATAACTCTAAATCTGTTGATATATATAATTTAAATAGTAATTCATTAACGTTTGCTAAATTTGAGCTGGCACCAATGATTGTGCAGCTTATTAACCACTGTTTTAAAAGTGGCATTTTTCCAGCATGTTTAAAATTATCTAGAGTTGTGCGGATATTTAAAAGCGGGGATAGGGGTCTTTCGAGTAACTACAGGCCAGTTTCGTTAGTTTCGACATTGTCAAAGGTGATTGAATCGTGTTTTAAGGTTAGAGTAATGAGTTATTTGGAGAATGGTGGCCACCTTAAGAAGATTAACTGATTTTATGTTGTATGTTTTGGATGAGCTAGAAGGGGGGAACATAGTCATGGCGCAATTCTTGGATCTAACAAAGGCTTTCGATAGCGTATCACGTGATTTGTTGCTTTCAAAAATTGAGCGAATTGGTATCAGAGGAGATGTGTTTTTCTTTGTAAGAAGCTACATAACTGACAGATATCAGACTGTTGACATTGGAAGGGAAAAATCAAAATTGCGACATGTTAAATACGGTATTCCCTAGGGTTCGATACTTGGACCGATTTTATTCATTTATACATTAATGATATAGCAGAATATATTAATTTTAAATATATAATGTACGCAGACGACACTTGTTTATTAACATCTACTAAACGCTTACATGATTTATATGTACTATCAAATGAAACCCTTTCAGAAGCAAAATTTTATTTTGCAAAGACTAAATTGACCCTAAACAATGATAAATCTTAAATCATTAATTTTTACTTTAAATCCGTTTATAGATATTAACCTCTACAAATGACCCGGTTAAATATTTAGGGATTTCTTTAGATAGTAAATTGACCTGGCAAGCACACATTAACAATATTTCAGATTATTCAGATATTCAGATTTACATCCATAAAGTTGTACAATAAATTACCAAATAGTTGGAAAAATATGAATCGCTCTGGCTTTGTAAACAGAATTAAGGGTTTTTTGCGGGAGAATGTGTTCTACGATCTCCAGGAGTGTGTGGACTGTAGAATGTTTTAATGTGTATGTTAGGTCTACCATAAATGTGTTTTTTTAAGTGTTTAGTTTACTAAATTTTAACTCTATACTTATGGCCACTGATGTATAACAATATTGACAAGTGTACACACATATAATGCTGGCTCCCACGAAATAAATATATCATATCATATTATGACATAATCTACCACAATCACTCTCCGCGCCATTCGCAACTCATTCTACCTTTACTACTGCCAACATACACCCTTTAGTTATTTAGTATTTTTAGTATTTTAGTTATTTTATTTGTTACAAATCTAAAATATATTTGCAGGAATTGCAAGCTTCTTACAGTATGAACTCATCAACGAATTAATATATTTCTGTTAATTACGTAATAAATTTTTAAGAGGAAAATTTTTTCACGAAAAATTTTTCTCCTCACGCAGATTTTCCACACATTAAATGAAATTTTTTTAATAATTAAACGTGTAAAAGATTTAAGCTCAGTGCGTTTTTGGCAGTTTCAATCAGCATACTATTTGTTTCGATTTAAAGTGAAAGAAGCCTACTGTAAATTTTATATATCTTTCATAACTTCTCTATTATTCATTTTAAGACAATATTGTATTAAAACTTTTACATCGCAAATTAAAATATCTTCAATTTTTTAACAATATACAGGGTCATCAATCAAATCAATCAAATTCAAATTTCTGAGAAATGCGTGATTCAATTGTTTTTTCGTATATTGCATATTAATCAGTGTTAAAAACACTAATTCTTTGCTAATTTAGTTTACTTTCCAGAATCAATAATAACAGAGGTAGCAATGGTGCGCACTTAATTTCAATCAGGCTGTATACTGATGGAATCTAAACGCTGAATATGTACTACTTTTTAGGGACAATCTTATTAAAAAAAAGACGCTAGTTTTTGGTTTATCTAAACGTTTCTCGCCGGCTTAAACTCTAATATTTTAGTATTTATGTCCGCAAATAATTTGTGTATCTCCTCTAAAATTTTAGATTAGTCGGAGAAGATTCCGTAGATTCGAATTCCCAACGTTCACTGGCCATTCCTAAGCCGATAGTGACGATCACCGAAACCGGAGAACTAAAATCGCACGCCACCATCGGCTACTCCATGGTACTGATAATCGCCTACGACGAACACGGCCTGAAGCAAACGTTAAGTTTAATCGTAGAGGTAAAATTCGCATCGATCCCTTTATTTTTATCGCTCACCGTGCGCCGCCTCACTCTCTAGGTTAAATCCATTTACTACATGCTGGTCAGTCCGGTGACGAATTGGTTGATCCAATCCGACGGTCCCAGCGACGTGATCCCGTTGGGCGTGGAATTCGAACTGCACGCCACCTATCACGACAACACCGGTCACCAGTTCACGGCCGGGACGAGTCAATTGCACGTGCGCACTTCCAGATTCGATCTGGCCCGTGTGAAACTTGGAAGAGATAATGCGACGCTGACCGTGTCTATCAGGAAGCCGGGGGATACGGTGTTGAAGGTCTGGGCCGACGGTGTTAGAAAAACCGCCGATTATGTCAAGTTGCACGTCAAGCAGACCGTTACGCCGACTGTGGTAAGTGTTTTTTTTTTGCAAAATTAATTGACGTCATCACCAATTTAACGTAAATATTTAAAGTACCCTCTTTCGCCATCTACAACGCCTATAATTATTCAGGAGAATGAATGTTCTTCCAAAACAGCTTTAAATATGATTATGTACTATTAGCTACAATACAAATATATATACGGACAAAGAATAGTTCCGCTGGCGTACTATAGATGTCGCAGCTAGGCTGATTTTAGAAAAGTGTAACAAATATTAAACGTGATCTGACGTGATTAAACGGAAGTGGAATTTTCCGTTGCACAAACGCGTAAAAATATAAGATAACCGAAGAGTCGGTGCGAGACGAATGAAAGTGGTTTAACTGCGCGCGCAGAGAAGAGGTAGAGCATTCATTCAATGAATTGTCATATCGCAAAATTGTTATGAAATGAATATTAAAGGAGGCAAAACAGTTAAGTAAATAAAACAAAAACCAAAACACACATATTGGCTCAATGGATTAATATTCGTTTTATAATGAAATTAAAACATATTTTTGTGTTAAAGCGAAGCTACACACGGAATATTTGCTTTTATTTATTTATTTCATCAAATGCCTATTAACTTTTTCATATCACATATTATATCTTATTTACCACTGTTGATTTATTTGCGGTGATAAAATATTTTTGCTTTTAGTGGACTAGTGGACATTTAAAATAATCTTTGTTTCTTGATATATATAAATATATGTTTGTTTTTTTTGTGCTAATTCTTGTCAATATATCTGCAGTTAACAGCGAAAGAATATTATCTTGCTAAAAACTGAAATAAAAATATTAGAAAACATTAAAAAAATGTATCTATAAAAACTATAAATTTTTCTTTTTTTTAAATTCACTCTCAGAAATACCATGATGTTTGAAAAACATAAGCTTATATTTGTTTCCAAAAATTATTGTTTACTGTTTTCATAGGATAGTCGATGGCGTATCGAACAAGAATTTTTTTTTATAATTTTGCTTAAAATATAACTTAAAACATTACAACACAAGTTTCAATCGCAGCCTAGTAAACAAAATTCAAATCTTCCGCAATTATATTTAGTAACTTCAACTTAAAGGTATTCAAATAACCATTAATGTAATACAAAATCGTAGGTAACTTCATGCTTTAATGTTGAAGTTACTGAAAATAATTGCGCGCAATTTGAATTTGGTTTACTGGGAGGGGTCTAAAAAAATATGCAACATTATTATTATCTGATTGCACTTTTAAGATATTTTCCTCAATTTTGTTTTTATCAAAGTGTACAAGTACAAGTACGCTAGCATCAGACATAAGCTTTTGTCGCTCTTGAACTTTTTCTATTTCGTTGTTTGTAGAATCAATATAGAAAACATAATTACTGGACATTATATTATTGTACATATCTATAATGGTTAGAACTATCAAACTATATATTTGTAAAAAAAATGATAAAAAATAGAAAACAGGACAGAATTAGTAGAATTCAAATTTCCCGCATTTATTTCTAGGAAAGAGTTCATTTTTTTCGTTCGCTGCTTTTTCAATACTAGAAAATTTTATAGGCATGCAACCAAGTGCAAATGCAGACTTTTTATAATAAATCATAAAATTGGAATTTTTATAAATCATCAATAAAAATCATCGATTATAGCGCACTTCTGTTTAGTACGTTAATTAAATAGCGATAAAGTATAATAGATGGATTCATAAAGAACAACTCTCCAAACATACATTCATTCTGTAAAATAACTTGGATAAATATAAACCGCAGAACTAACACCTAGCATCCGATCCTCAGACCATCCACTTATTTATATGCCAGATGGTAGAATTCATATTTTCCACGATTATTTATGGTTACTGGTCAAGATTGTATTGTAATACAAAATCGTTGGTAATTCAGACTTGAATGTATTAAGTTATTGAAAATTATGGTGGGAAATTTGAATTTTTCCAATAGGAATAGATTTCTGAGTTACCCACAGCTGTAATATTCAAGTGCTTCCATATCAAGTACATGGTTTGCTTGGTCCACTGCTTATTTTCGTACGTCTCTTGCCCCGCCGCTTTTTAACTGCCCCCGCGAAGAAGCTACAGTGGCGCCGATCTATAGTACGCCAGCGGAACTATACGTCTTTGACCATATGTATACTAGTATTAACCGGAGAACTAATTTGGTATCATATCATTTTTGAATATGCTTTTCTGAATCGTTTATTAAATTTTATAACTACATTTAAAATTCTTGATCCTAATCAACATGGTTTTCGTCAGAACAGGTCTGCATCAACAGCTATGCATGTTGTTTTTTATCTTAGTGAGAGGTTTGGCTCTGGAGTGGTTAAAATCTTACCTTTTTGATCGTAATCAGACCGTTTCATTGTCATATCTTAATAATAATGTACGTCTAAATATAAATTCAGAACCGTTAGGGGTTCGTATGGGGGTTCCTCAGTGCTCCATATTGGGCCCTGCACTCTTTTTACTTTATGTTGCTGATTTTGATCTGTGTTCTGATAGTATTCAACATATTGCTTACGCTGATGATTTTTCATTAATAGTTAACAGTCATATGGATAATACTGAGAAGATTTGCAGAGTCTCAATAATTGATACCATTAATTTTTGTCACGATTTCTCTTTTAATACTGCCAAAACGAGTATTCTGCAATTTCATAATTGACAAAATGATGTTAAGCCTATGTTATTGTCTGTGGGCACTGATGTCCTGAATAGTAATGGTGACTGTAAGTTTTTGGGTATTCACTTTGATGACAACTTGAATTGGAAACAAATTAATCTCGAAACTTTGCTCCGTAACTTATTTAATAATAGTAATAATCATAATAACCTTTATTCATTTGACACACAAAAAGGTGTAGGTATATGAAACATCATATAATACAATATACACAAATAAAATAAAGAACAATAAAATTACAAATTCTTTAGCCATCACTAGTCGCTGCCATTCGTGCAATACCGTCAAAATACTCTTCAGTTGAATAAATGCAATTTCGTATGAGAAAAGATTTAATTTCAGACTTAAAACGTGTTTCCTTTGGAATTGATTTAAGGTTATATGGTAACGCATTAAAAAGACGTAAACCAAATATGCGGGGTGAATTACCGCTCAATACTAATGAATGTGAAGGTATATGGAAGTTAAACTTAGATCTGGTATTATATTGATGAATCTCATTATTACAAATAAAGTGATTTCCATTCTTGTATATGTATACTAATAGCTATCAATGGAAGAATTTTCCATTGCTTAAAATACGGCCTGCATGATTGCATATTGCTTATACCAGCCATACACCTAATAATTCTCTTTTGTGCCAAAAAAACTTCATTACAAACGCGTGATGTACCCCAGATTGTTATACCATAAACCAGTCTACTATGAACATTAGCATAATAATAACACAGTAAACTGTTCACGTCAATAAAATTTCTCAGGTTACGCAGCAGATAACACGTGGAATTCAAATTACTAATGAGTTTAAAGCAGTGTGTACGCCATGTAAGTTCATCGTCAATATATAATCCTAGAAACTTAATTTCAGAGTCACGATTTATTTCAACATTATTTGAAAACACATGAGTACTAAACTGCGTTTTGTTACGAGCATTGTGAAAAATAAGATATTTTGTTTTGTCAGCATTCAAAAGCAACCCGTTCCGAGCAAACCAATTGTTCATGTCACACAACAATGAATTTACTTTATTTTCACTATTTAATATATTATCACATGAAACTACTGCACTAGTATCATCCGCATACATAATGACGTCATAATTCGATAGAAAGTCTGAAATATCATTCATATAAATTAAAAATAAAAAAGGTCCTAATACACTACCCTGAGGAACTCCATGTTCAACTTGCAAGTTAGAAGATTTGATTTGAGTGATATTTAATTCCGACTGATACTGAATTCTAACAAACTGACTCCTACCCACTAAATACAATTTAAACTACACTAGTATTTTATAAAATTTTTGTATATTGTTCGATGCAGATAATTTGAGTTTTCCGCTAAAAGGAAACTCAAGGTCATCGGTTCAAAGTTTCAAAAACCTATGTATCAATGCAAGAGTGTCGCTACTCATGGTATCTACACTTGGTTTAATCAGTCAGTGTGTGTTGTGCTTTATTATGAGGATTTGTGGATGTTACGGGTTTCAACTTTTAATTCTTAAAAGTAGAACCTTTGAGGTTATGTCTTACAATTCGTCGCTTTCACTTGCCTCTACTTGTCTCCTGCGAAGTGGTAGAGAAAGCTGCGAAAGGTTGGATTTCTAAAAAAAGAATTTTCTTTTATATTGTTTGCTGAATTCCCAATCCGAAATTGTAAGATTATATACAATTAAGCAAAAATGTTAATTCCTATTTTTGCGAGACTAACATACAACAACAACAAAAAATTACAGGACCATTTGGTCACTGGTGACATTCTGTGTTTGTGGAGCCCGGTCACCTCCCGGGCGGACAAAGGCCTATGGTCGGTGAGCGACATTTCACTATTCGACATAGACTCTTCTACGGGAGTGGGAACCGCTGTCGCCTCGAAAAGCGGCAACCTCGCAGTCTCCCACAGCCTATTGCCGGCTGCGTCGCTTCAAATCTCGGTGTTGCCGATCAGCCAGATCAGACTTCTAAATCCGGAGGGCAGTCAGAGTTTGACGAACTCTCCTACTACCAGGGAAGTAGAAGTACCGTTAGTGATACAGAGCGGAGAATCGGAAACTAGGAAAAGCAACCTGGTATTTATTTATTCGAAACTTGAAAGAAATAGATCTTTTTTTTAATAATTTGTTTTGATACGCGCAGTTAACTTCGTGGCATTGTCGTGACGACAATAACGAGATCAGCGTTAAGGTTTTCCCCTTCACCTGCGAGATCTCCTTCACGAATTCCACGCTGGAGATACCAATTTCTAATATATTCACGGTGAATAGTGGTTTCAATAAGAAGACAGGTGAAATATCCTATTATTATATTATTGCGTGTATCGTCAATTAAATTATCATATTTCCAGGTCTTTATTCGTGCAATATCGCGTCGACCGGCAATAACGACGCCGATATAAGCGTCCTGGAAACTGACGTCGTCGTGGTAGCGAAATCCGTCAGCAACGGCGTAGTTTCGAATCCCGTCGAGTTGCCCTTTTATCCGGCTCTGTTCTTCGACAGGGACGTCCCTATAGATGACTCGTTTTCGGCGGACTTCTTTGTTGTTGGCAGCGATGCCGTCCTCAGTACATTAGAGGTGAGTATCTATAAGTAATTTCTGTTTTTAAATGATTTGATGCTATTAGTATTGTATTATTGTAGTTGTAAAATCAAAAATATAACTTAAGGATTTTACAACTACAATTTCAAATATTTTAACTGAAGTGGGGAAATGGAACTGAATTAAAGGCCGGTGAACACTAACAATTAGAGCTAGGCCGAGTACACAGATTATTTAAACCGTAACAATAAAAGGTTGAAGAGAGAAACATTGAAACAATCACCAATGTGAAAATTCAATGATAAAAAACTTAACAGTTATTAAAAATTTTAAGCTTCACAAATTTAAATTATCTCAGGGAATAAAACAAAAAAGAAGGTGCTATACCTATTAGAACAAATTAAAAATTTTGGGTTTACAAAGGTTAAATTTTGAGATATATAACAAAAAAAAGTGAAATATTCAGTGACAGGCGTAAATATTGCAACATATGGGACTTTTTTTTATTATTAAAATATTTTTCTTGGGATGATAGGTTATGTATGTCTAAGAACCCCAAAATTTATTATGACACACGTCACGTGATCACTAGTATGGCGGTAAATTTAAAAAAATATGCCATGAATTTCCAAAAAGTGAGGTTATATGACAAGATATCCAAAAAAGTTATTTGAAAAAGTTGCTTAGAATTCAATTCTGAGGCTATATACAAATATACAAAGATATTTAAAAAAAATGAAAATCACAATTTTTCCAAATATCGTTTCATTGAATTACATATTTTTATTTTTTACGTTTTTAGCAGCTCAACTGCAGTACTATTTCGAAATTTGGCTGATACTCAAACAATTTTGTCAATGTTTGCATAATTAACACAGTGAAAACTGAAAAGTACTGGGGTACTGTAGATTTTGAAATTAGAGAACAAGGAATTAATAAACAGTAGGTAAAATAAAAATAGTAATAATTACTCATTTATCAGAAAATTAAAATAGTTTACTCTATTATTTTGTAGTTTTTAATTTCAAAGCCTACCTTACTTACAAAAACACAACGAGTATGTATCTAACAAGTTGTTCATTACTATTAGTTATTGTTTAAATGTTTTTGCTTAATAAGAATTCACATCATTAGCTAAACGCACTTTATTATTAATCATTTACTTCTATTGAGTTTCATAGACATTAAACAATTTTTATTTTACCTACTATTTATTATTCCTTGTTCTCTAATTTCAAAACCTACTTTGATACCTTCGGTGCGCGCATCTAGTGTTATGAGTTATTAGTTTTTCAGACCAACGGTTTCCACTTTAATGCAGAAAACAAAAAAGTGTTATAATTTTCAAGAAAAGTAATGTTTATTAAGTAGTTTAAAATAAAAATGTTTGTAAAATTGTATTTACTACTACTAGATACAGTTGCTTGCAACAACATCTGTCATTACGAAAACGTACTTTTCAGTTTTCACTGTGTTAATTATGCAAACATTGACAAAATTGTTTGAGTATGAACCAGGTTTAGAAATATTACTGTAGGTGAGCTGCTAAAAACGAGAAAAAATGGAAATATGTAATTCAATGAAACAATATTTGGAAAAATTGTGATTTTTAAATTTTTTAAAGTATCTTTACAAAAATGCAAAATTGCACACAGCCTTAGAATTGAATTCTAAACAACTTTTTCAAATAACTTTTTTGGATATCATGTCATCTAACCTCACTTTTTGGAGATTAACATTGTATTTTTTAAATTTACCACCATAATAGTGGTCACGTGACGTGTGTCAAAATAGATTTTCGGGGTTCTCATACATGCACAACCTATCCCCCAAAAAAATGTTAGTATATTTTAGTAATAAAAAATTTCCCATATGTTGCAATATTTATGCCGGTCACTGTATAGCGTTCAAAAAAGAATAATAAAAATATGTTACACAATAAAGTTTACCAAATTAAGACTTTGAAATTTTGAAATATTAAGTAAACTAAAAACCAAATAGGGGATAAGTGACGATACCTTAAAACTACTCTACAACGGCTAGCCTACTCGATCGAACATGCACAAAAGCAGAAATCGCGGATCATAATTTAATTATATTCAAAATATTGTAATCATTAAAATAAAACCAAAGAAAATAACAGCCAAAGCAAACGTAAATTTTGAAGATTAATAATAATAAAAAAAAAATTATAGTCCGTTACACAAGAAAAAGAAGAAAAAAATTAAGCTTACAGTAATAAGTACACACAAACATGCACGGAGTCGGATTCTTCGACGATCGATATTATTGGCTGCTATGCACTAGGTTTATGAAGGAATGCGCAGATTAAAACTTCGGGGGCGTGTTCTTAGAATTCTATTTTTAGAAAGGAACAAAATAATACAGAAAGTAATGTTAAGAGGATTATGTGTATATACAGAGTAATAGAAAAGTAAAATAAAATTATATTTTTTTTTATATGCAACAGTAACTTTGTGGTAGCAATGTTGCTAGATGGAATCATTTCATAACGGTGGAATAGTACCATTCTAAAGAAAAAAAAGATGAAAATTTCCTGTACAAGTATAACGGGGATAAGGTTGAGGGAGAGGGGGGATTTCGAATAACTTGCTAAGAAAATAACTCGTGCTCCAAATAAAAAAAGTGTTATTGGTGGATTATCTCATATCAAGAGACATTCTGTATATAATTTATTTGAACATTAAAATTTTATGTTGTACTGTGACTCATAATTCAAAAATCCCGCATTTGCATTCATGGTGAAAACTTTATAAAACGTTAATAAATCTAGTACATTTTTTTGTAATGTACTAATACAGCCTAAATTCTATTTCATTTTTAAGCATATATCTTGTATAATTTCCGAATATATATTTCCTTTTGCTTACATCTATGAAACTAATATAATTTGTGTGAGTGTGTGTGTTTTATTTTTTGCTATAGATCGTCCCGACTGACTCCAGTTTGTTGGCCGTAGACGACGGCGTCCGAGTCTCTAGTAACACCATGAAGTATCAGGTGACGCTGCTCGACTATCACTGGAAATTGAACGAATTCGACGAACCGTTGACGCTGCAATTGCACTCGAAGAAGACGGACGAGCGGGGAAAGGCGCACGTCAAAGTGCAAGGCGTTGCCCGATTCAACGCTCGCGAATGTTCGGGCGGCGGTCAATCGGCCGTCCACAGCTTATTTTACAGTTACAGATACGTCATCGCCATCGTCGCCTCGATGTTGGTCATATTCTTCGTCACCTTTTACGGTTAGTAACACACACCATACACCTCTATTCTCCAACCTAAAATATTTAATACCTCTATGGTTTTTGTGCGATAGAAGGATTTTACTTAGGTACGTCAGTTAAGTCAGTGATTATTAAGATACGTGATTTAATTAGCGTGCCTGAATAGTACAAAAAAAAAATAATCAAAAATGCGAACGAACGAAATGTTTAGAGCGTAAGGACGCGAAAAGCACTTCACGTCAACAATGACGTGATTTTACTGAAACTGTATACATAATAACGGATCTACAAATGAGACTAGATAAAAATTATTTTTTGTGCTTGTATTTCAGTTCAATGTATTTGCTAATGATGATAGCTTTGCTATCGAAACGTACTGCTGTGTACTGAAGGTACAAAAGAAAATGCAAAATGAAAATTAGAAATGAAAAATTAAATAAACTAGCTCAAGGGATAAAAATAAAAGGGCGCAAAAGGCACAGCAGTACGTCCAGTTTAGTGCAGTTTGTGGTGAGGGGTCTAGGAGAAGTTTGCAGCTTATATTTCATAATAGGCAACTTCATGCATTCAAAAGCGCGTGAAAAATATAATAGCGTTTTATGCACTAGTGCGTAAAGTAAAATTGGTATTTTTTGAAAGAACCAGATATAATAATATTAATAATAACCCTTATTCTGGAGTAATAATCATAGTATATGTATCACCCTTGTTTATATATCTTAATGTCTGTCAGATGGCGCCAACGTAAAAACTCATTTACGGCGCGCGCCATCTAAGACACACCCAAAGGTACTTTAAATCGCTTGAATAACAATACAACAATTGATAATATAATTAATTATACAAGGTGGCGCAAAAGTAATGTCATAATTTGAATTGGCCGCCATTTTTGCAGATGGCGCCAATGGCTACGTTCAGGGAGTTACGGCGCTGCCAGCGCCGAACTCCGCTAGATCGAGCGGCGTCTTGAACGCGACCGCTAGTTCCAGCGCTGGAGCTAGCGGTCGCCATCTTTTCTAGCGAAAAATATTTGCGCTAGGCAATATGGCCGACCGCTTGATCATCCAGTGGAAAGTGGGGATGACCGGCAAACATTCAAATATGAATTTGTAAAACGTGTGAACTAGATGAAATCGTTAAGTAAGTGTGGTAATACTAACTTTTTATTGCTTTTTTATTAAAATGATGATGAATAAAGTGAAATGGAAACAATATAAGTCGCACAGAGGTTAATATAAATATTATAAATACGGAAACTACCATTTTTAGATCGATCAAGGCAAATCATTTTATTATATGGATATTTTGTGAAATTATAAAATCAATAGTTTACGAATACATATAAAAATTCACGATTAATGCTTTTTTCCTGGATATTTATTTGAATATTTGCGGTTGAGGTTATTTTTATCTATAATTTATGTTTAAACAGCAATAAAATCGCCTGGATTAATAAATACAGAGAATGTAAGAGTGAACGAGGATATTATTGATATCTTTAAAATATGTTACTCTATAAAACTTATTTTAAAGTTTTAATTACCGTGGTTGTTTTTATTTCCTATAGTTTTGTGATTAATATAATTGTTGTTAATTTTTCAATTTCTTATCCATTTATACGCGTAACAAGATATTTTTGTCTGAGATTAAACATGGACATTTAGTTTTGTGATATAAATTAAAAGAAACGCTTGAGCAAGCAACCTAACCTTTCAACATAGTCCAATTCTGTAAACGCCACTATCAAACACACTAAATAAATAAGCAAAGAGCATGCGCCAGCAAAAGCTATTCTTATGACCCGTTCAGGGAGTTCCAGCGCCGGTCACAGCGCTAGCAGTTATCGCTTCCAGCGCCGTAACTCCCTGAACGCTGCTATTGTCACTGTGCTTTGACATTTATGATGTAGATATATATAAAGAATTAGTTGTCAACAAGCCATAGAGCGATACACACTTCAATAACGAAGAATTAGTGAGCAGATTTGGGAGGTAATATCAAGATCTCTCTGAATACTATTTATTCAGTATTTGTGTACTTTATATGTTTAAAGAGAATCGAACAGTGCGCAAGTATAAATTGAAAAGAAATCAAGGCGCAAGAGTCGGAACGTATTTCACGTGTTTTCACGCACTTGTTTCATGAATAACTGTTTTCTTTACTACAGTTGTTCGTAAATAACGTGTAAATCACTAAATGGCAACCCTTACAGTACTGACCTCTCTTGAACAAAAACTTGTTTAGCTTTAAAAAGAACTTAATTATCATTTGTGACTTTTCGTTTATTTATTATAATCAAGAGAGAGAAAAATGGTTTCTATCGCGCAAAAAAAACCCTTATAAGCATTATGAAGATTAAGATTTACCGATTGATGGTCTTTTGGTAAAATTACCTTACTTATTAATGTATTATTTTGCAGCGTATTCCTATTACATCCAACCAATAATTAATGTGAATATTACTTCGGCGCAAGGATCACTTTTGACCGGTGGTAGACCTGGTACGCTCACCGCTCGCAGTCATCCCGGTACTCCTGGCACTCCTGGTACGCCAGGTACTCCTGGCACACAGTCCGCCGTATTGAGAACGACGCTACCAGCCACTGGTTGCGCCGCGAATACCACTTTCCTGCAACGATCACCCAACGCCTCTTACGGCACTAATCTAACCGCTTCTTACGCAAATCGGGAACCCGTATACGGAGATCCCAGCAGTTTTTACAGTACTTGCCCGGAAGTGCGACGGAACCGAAGACTAATGTAACTGAAAAATGTTCGGATGAGTGAGTGGAATCGCCTTATAAAACTTTTTTTGTCTGTTTACCAACTGGCGTTTTTTTATTCCCTTTGTAAAGCTTTTTTTTTTTTTTAATTTAATTTGGAACAATGTCTTTTTTATTGTTGTTTTACTGCGAATAACTCTTCCAAACGGAGCAGCGTGTTACTGACTTGCGTTTCACTTCACAGCGATTGTGTTCGTATTTGTATTGTATTGTAAATTACTAGTGTTTAAAATGAGGTGTGTTCATATTGTACATAAAATAATAATAGATAAAGTAACAAGTAGACATTTGTGACTGTTAACGGTATCTTCTAAATTCATTGATTGAACTCAGGATAATAACAATGTTGAATGCTATTATAAGAATTTGTACTTATTTTTACAAATAAAATCGTTTCTATTTACCAAGAGAGTATTTTTTGCGGTTTATATCGAGTATTATTTGGCTTTTCTTTAAGACTGTTTATATATGTCCACATACTATATCAAAAAAAAAAAAAAAATTAAGTATAGGATATTTAATTTCATTTAAAAATCACGTGATCAAAAATTGTAAATTTGGGCGTAACTTCCCAGTAAACCAAATTCAAATTTCCCTCAGTTATTTTTGGTAACTTCAACATCAAAGCATGAAGTTACCTACGATTTTGTATTACATGAATAGTTATTTGAATACCTTCAAGTTGAAGTTACTGAATACAATTGCGGGAAATTTGAATTTGGTTTATTGGTTTTGATTTTTAAGGTTATAGAAAATATTTGTATATAAAATTTATCTTAAAAAAACCCTATTTTCACTCAAAAAAAATAATAATATACTTTGTCCTAAGGCTGCGTTCAAATTGGTGGAGGAATAAATTTTCTTATTTTCCGAGTTTCTTGAGAAATGAAAATATTTAATTACGTATTAAGTCATGAAATGAATCTCCTCTTACCGGTATTCATAATAAAGAAGGCACAAAGGGATAGTATGTAATTGTATGACTCCAGGAAAGAATACAATCGGTTGAAGAATGTCATTGTAAAAATTAGTGCTGGGCATAATCGAATGTAATCGTGTAAAAAGGCATCATTCGAATATTGACGATCATTCTATTATGCACAAAAAAGGAAATGGGAACTTAAAAAAAAAACCTACAACCATTTTCTTCCAATATGAGTGATAATCGAATGATCATTCGATTATCGATATCATTCAATTATGCCCACCACTACTAAAAATGGATTTATCGTCAACGTATTTTTTCATTCTTTGGAGTTATACACTACCATATCCTCTTGTCAGTTCTTCATTATAATTACGGTTAAATAGAGATTTATTTCATAACTGAAAGCATAATTAAATAATTTCTTTTTTCAAGAAACTCACGAAATGAAAAATCTACTCCTCCCATCAATTTTGTGGTGTAACAGCAGAGGATAATTTCAAATGGAACTTTTATCTCTCCTATTCTGTTTAGCATTTCAACATAAATTTCATGTTCATTTCCTAAATAAAATGTCTTTTGTGTGTGTGAATTTGCTTCGTCTATTAGCCAACCCTAGGGGCTAGCAGCGATTTTTTCGCCTATCGAATCTATCTGTCTATATCTATTCTTACAGCTGAGTACTTATAGTAGTGGATGGACTGTAGGGACCTTTTTTTTGTACCAATTTTGAAATCTATCAGTAGAACACGGTGTATTTAGTTTCCAAATAACCAAAAAAAAAAAACAAATCATGAATTTCAGTGAACATCTAAATGGACAAATTTAAATTTTCCCCAATTATTTTTCCTTCGGACATGAAGATAAAAACTAAACTGTTAATATAAAATAGAACCATAGGTAATTTCATGTTTCAAAATGCTTACTAAAAATCACGATCTGTTTGATGACTGCTTTATACGGCCTGTCAAATCATGAGTTGTACGTGTTCACCGCTGGCACCACTTACCCGACTTTTTTTTGAGAAATTCTCACCCTTCGCTTAACAAGATTGTGACAGCAAAATATCACTCTAATTCAAACAAAAATCATATTGACAAGTGCCAAAGTTAATATTTCCCAAAGTTATTCTAAATAATCTGTTTCCTTCGTAAAAACCAAACTATTAAATTTTTTTATTTTAAAGTTGTATTTCATATTTTATTAGTTATTTTTAATTATTTGGCTAATAGTTTTTTACTATTTAGTTTTGATGTAAACCAGGATGTCATCAGCTGCGCTCTCCATTACTATCATTTTGATGTATCAAGAAAGTCGTTCTCACGTTCTCAAACGTTATGCAGATATTACTACTTACTGGAATCTGCTGTAACATTCAATTCAATGTAAATTTGAATGATTCGACAGACCGTATAAAGCAAACTATCCAAGTCATCAAGCAAGTCATGCTGAAAATAATTATGGGAAGTTTACTGTCAGGCTGACATGTTTCTTTATCACAGTTGTTAGTAGCTTGAATGTGCGGTTTATAGAGGTTATAAAAATCTCTAAAACTGTCAAATGATTGAGAAGAGCCGAGCTTGGCTTCTTGTTTGCTAGAAAGAACTCAGAAAAGGTGGTGATTCCACACAGTTAAAATTTGTTAGCTGTCCATTGTTTACACATTCCTTGGGTATACTTACCAAAGAGAAGAGAATTTTATTCAAAACAAGACTTTAATGACAGATAACAGTAGTCAATTTTAAACAAAAAATGTATGTAGGTTATAATTATCTACTTAAAATGACAACTAATTATAGTAGGTGACAGCTAATAATTTTAGTTTATTTGATCAGATATCGTAACTCTATTCACAAATAAGTTTTTTTTTTTTTTAATTTTAATTTAACAGGTATTATCAGTTTCCTAATTGATCGCTGCCTTAATAGCCAAATTTAAATATTCCGCAATTATTCTCAATAACTTCAACGTTGAAACATAAAATTACCCATTTTGTACTGCATTCATAGTTATTTTAATGCCTTTATGTTGAATTTACTAAAAAAATCTGGTGGGAAATTTAAATTTGGTTATTAGGGTGGTAAAACACTAATCCAATCGTTTTTAAATTGTTTTTTTTATTCGAATTTAAAAAAAAAAATATTTGGAGAGGCAAACAACTTATTTTCTGAGGTTTAGTTTTGAATTATTGTGATTTCTGTGCTCTTTTGTTTTATTAAAAAAAAGTATTCGGGAAAAAAAGACTTTTTAGCATTTTTTGCTCATTCGAATTTTGTAGAATACCAACAAAATAACCACTTTCCAAATTCCTATTTTTGTTTTTTTTTTTTTGGCGATTGATGTGGCACAAAATTAATTAGGCTGTCAAGAAAATAGATTGAAACATACAATTTAAAAGGAGTGCTAGTTTAATCAAACGTATTTAAAAAAAGAATGCATTTTTTGAACTGTCCGAATCTCCTTAATAAGTAAATCAATAGGCAAGCTCGTTTATCAGAATAAAACTGCACAATATCACATACCATTTTCTTTTATTATCATTTTAAACAACAATATTCTACAACATGAAAGTGTAAAATGTATTTTCTATTATTTTGTTTTGGTTTTTTTATTATTGATTTACCATTTTTCGTCTCGTATGAAAAAAATGACAAAAATATCTTCAGTAACCGAAAGCGTTTTTCGATGAGCGATTTTCTCTTTCGTAATGCATGTAATGTAAATGTAAGTAAGTACATGATCACTGCCGTGCCAGAAGCACGCACTCACAACACAGGGATTGTGAGTGCGTGCTTCTTCTTCTGCTACTACTGGCTCCGTACGAATGGAAACGATGTCCTTATCTCGTATTAGTTACAATTTATTTGTTATGTATAACGTACATATGTTTATATATTATCGTTTTTTTTTATTATTATAAGGGCGAAAATATTAACACAAGCAGAAGGGGAAGCGTTTATTTTCCCTCTGCTACCATCACAATTCATTTTATTATTATTATTTTTTTTCGTTAGAAAAAAACAATTATCATAACATAACCTTGTTCGTGTTAAAAGCAATAATCATGTCCAATAAAACCGACAATTAATAACATAAATAAAAACTAAAAAGAGAATGAGGTATACAACAATAATAATAATAATCATCATAATTAATAACTATAATCAATTAATATATGAAATGTATAAAGTAGTTTCAAAATCAATACGCGTTGAAATTAAGCAATTCAGATAAAATAATTTTTTTGTTTATATCATACTAAATTCGGCTTATGTACACATTTTTAAAAACTTAATAATTAAAGAAATATATATATATTTATATAAATGAAAGGAATTCTACGCAAATATCTATCACTGGTTCCTTTTTTTTGTATTTAATTATTTTGTTAATAGTAAATTGCTGAGGGTGAGTGAGTAATAGTCGATCTCTATAAAAAATTAATTATTCTTTCTCTTTTATTCTCTTGTTTCTTTCGGTGCGCGGTCCCGCCGTTGTTTCGCTCACACACTGTCCTTCCCTCTCATTTCTTCGCGACGACGCATCTGTTTCTCCGAGGCTACCGACTGTGCGCCTCTAACATTTCTAGGAACAACTTATTCATCGGTACCAGATCCTGCTGGTGGACGTCCGACCAGAACTTCCGCACCACTTGATCGGCCTGTCGCAGTGCCGGCATGCACAGGAGTAATTGTTGTACGTGAATTACAGAATTGTTGGGTCTATCGAAAACAAAATAGATAAGATGAAATGACATTGAAATACTCTAATTTTAACATAATTAAATTTTGTATATTATGCAAGTTGTTCGAAGTAAACTACGTTTTTTCTTAACATTTTCACCTAATACATTTCTACCCAAATTAAGCGACATCTTTTTTCTTAAATTAAATTACATCCTGTACTTTTTTTTACTTAGTATTTTTTGTGTGAACATCTCTTACAGCAAACCTCAACATTAACGAGAACTGGGTGCCAGAAAACTCGAGCGAATATTAAAATCCCGAAAGTTGGGTCTACCTTTTTCTGATACAAGGAAAGTGTTCTATAAAGTATTCGTATACACGAAACTTTTAATAAAATTATTTCCATAAAATTAGTATTTTAATTGCAAAGCGTTACTCTGCTGGTTGGAAGTAGAACATACTCACTTGGCAAAGGTAAAATTTCCCGCAATTATTTTCATTAACTTCAACAGAAAGACGTCAAAATAACTAGTAATCTAATACAAAACCATTGGTAATTTCGTGTTTCAATGTTCAAGTTAGTAAGAATAATTATGGGAAATTTAAATTTTGCCAAGTGGGTAATTTGTTATTTGATTTTCGTTAGCTAAATTTGATATTGAACTACATATGAAGTAGTCACAAGTTTCTATTTGATTTTTTTTTTTAATTTTAATAATAATTTACAATAGATTTGTTCCGGTTTTAAATTACTAATACACAGAGTGGATCACCATATTCGCGTCTATTTATATACGAAAAGTGATAACATATTTTAATTTTTGTTTTGTTAAGAGTTTGAAGTTCAGAAGGACCACATTTCAAAATTATTTAGTATACAGGGTTACACATCAAAGTTGTGAAAAATTAAATGGAACACCCTGTATATTGTGACATATTTTCATAGTACAGACGAAACGATGGCTATCATTTTGAACACTTTTTAAAACATTAGCAGTTTTTAACATATCAGTTTATTCGTTTTAATAAAGTACATTTCTGAAATTTACTTAATTATGACTATTAATTAGTATATAGGAAAAGTCAGTTGAAGAGTTAGGCTTATAAATATCGTCTATCTGTGTTGAATAACAACACCAGTTTTGTCCAAGTCTACTTAAAAAAAAAAAAAAAAAATAATGGCTAGGAATTTAAAATAGAAAATTCTAAATTACTAAGAAACTATAAGAGATAGGCACAGTAAGCATCAATACAATCTTAAAGATGGTTAAAATTGGAATCTAAATAAGGTAATAAATACAATTAATTTCATTTAAAGTAAGAAAGTTATTTGCCTTTAAAGATAGCTAAAAGTAAAGGTATGTTTTTATTCACCCTGTATAATTTTTTTGCATTACTTTTATTTTATTACCAAGTTTAACGCTTTAGTTAAAAAATAAATACGGTTTAAAATATCTAGCTTAAATATGCATGACAGGTATGCCTCTTAAAGTTTGCTCTACATTTTGAAGAATAGTTAATTATCTCGTAAACGAGTTGAGTTAGTTATAAGAAACTAGATTTCAATATTTGTTCGTTAACATGTAACTTTATATATTGTGTTTGTCCCATTTACAATTTTAAAATGTTTTCCTAAAATTATGACATAAAATCATGTTGGTTTAGCCAGAGGGTAACACAAAATTTAATGTGTATTGTAATTCGGAAATTTAATTTAGACAGATAGTTTTTAAAAAAGTTTACAATAAACCGAAACGTAACCAGTTGTGACTTTTGATTTATTCCCAGCCATAGTTCCAACATAAGAAGATAAAATTAATATTTTTTTATTGGCTAGAAAATACCAGAAGATAATAATTATAAGAAACCTAGCACCAAGTCATAATATACAAGGTGTTTTATTTAATTTTTCAGAACTGGTGTGTAACTTTTCTTTGAGTCACCCTATATACTTCAAAATAATTTTGAAATGTGGTTTTTCTGAATCTGTATAACCTTTAACAAAAAAAAAGAAATTGAAAATATGTTACCACTTTTCGTATATAAACCGACGCGAATATGGTGCTCCCCCCCTCCTCCTATATAGCGCATTCAAATTAAAAAGCAAATGATTTGAACTAATTCCTTACACATTTCCTTTAAAACTTTAAAGTTACTTATTTAAATTAAAGTTCCCGTAAATAATACAAATTTTTTTGTTAAACTGCTAAAGTAATATTTATTATGAAACCGGCCCTAAATGTCATTCGCGAAGATTACTTCTGTGAGAATAATAATAATAATCAGAAACAAAAACGACATGCAAAATTAAGCGACTTCATGCAAAAATGCCATACTAGGCTTTCATTCAAAACTAGCCAGTCGGAACAATTTTTAAAATACCTTCAATTGAATTTAACAAGAAAACAGGTCAACAACCTCGTAGTTTCAATCGGGGGTGAAAATCATATCGAAAAGTTCAATAGGAAAGGGCGTTAAGTGATAATGATATACATCTTTGAAAAGGTCTTTAGGTGTTAGCAATCCTTTGGCGTTTTATTTTTTAAAATAGGATCATTTTTTTCCCAAGTTATCCCCCTTTAAAGTTTAAAAATATCGAAATTTTAATCTTTTAGATTGTTAAATAAAATGATGCTTGTTAACAGTAGAAGCAAATTACTAACATAACATCTGTAATTGAAAAGAGGTAAAAATGTAAACATTGATGTAAAAAACTTAACAAAAAAACGTTAAAGGTAGTAACATGAGCCGTACTGAGAGATGACCATGGGAACAATGCGAATCATCTCGTATAGCCGATAAGAAGAATAGCAACTTGTTTTATTTTACATATAGTTTAGACAGTCGTGTTGTAGACCCAGAATAGTTTGTTTGTTTTTGTAATTTGCGTTAATAAAAGCTTTTGTTTTTAAAAATTCTTAGCTCGAATTGAATCATTTCTTTAGGTATTTATTTGAAAATGTTGTTTTTGCCTTCTACATCACCATTTAAAAAGATTTACTTTTCAACTTGCCTTCGTTGTATGGACAATGGTTTACTCGTTACATGAAAGAAATGAAATTACTTTTCTGTACGGAGAAGAATGCCGTTGTGGACGTAGAACAACCCGTGTGCTTAATCCAGACAAAAATATTGGCACCAGTATGTAATTAGATTTAGTTCATAAATTTCAAGATATCAGAAATGTGTGCAGTAAAAGTGTCAAGAATCCGAAAGGTTCTAACTGAAATCGCACAAATTGAAGTACTAAACCATTGAAATGAATCTTCAAACATCTAGAGGATAAAATCTTACAACGGAATACATTTTTCCCTTAAAAGATACAGGATGATTATGACAGAAGATTACAATTCTGTGAAGTAATAACTGAGGGAACATATGCACAATCTAATTTTATAAAAGGAACATTTGCCTTAGTGACGAGGCAAGTTCCTTTTAAATGGGTTAATAAACACAACTGTTGATATCGAGACAATAGCAATACATCCACACCGTTTTCGTGAAGAGCACACACAATTTCCTCAGAAAATTAATGTATAGGTCGGACGAATTCTTGGATACAATATTCATGAAAGAAAATTTTACTGCTGGGATGTATTTAAACCTCTTAGAAAATATGATAGATCCCTTTATAACTGAATCTTTAGAAATAGAAATCGATCAAAATGGAAATTTGTTGCTATTAGATGAAGAGAGCCTATTTGTAATAAGATTGTAAAAGGATTGTAAACCGGTTAACCGGTAATTGACCAAAAAACGTTCGGTAAATTTACCGGTAAATTACAAAAGTTTACCGGTATTTGGTAAATGAAAAATTCATACCAGAATTTTTTATTAAATATTGTGTTTATAGATATGTATTTAAAGGTCTAAAGGGACATTGAAAATAAAAAAAAAACAGATAAGTTTAAGTAACACTATACCCACTTATTAATTTTATGGGAGATGTTTTTGTTTAATTTTATTTAAACTTTCTTCAGATTGAGAACCGCTGTAATAGAGAATATAGAAAAGAAACTGACAAAAACTTTTGATTAGAAATGTATAACCTCCATTCCACCGAGTTAGTCAGAAAGAGAAGGAATTAAAAAATTCTCAATAAGAAAAAGCAAAAAATTGAAAAAAAGGTCGTGCAGAAATTAAAAGAAAATAAGAACGAAAACAAGATGGATAACGAAAAGTAACGCAAAGAAAAGCGAGATTAATGTTCATCTGTTGCTAGGACGGTAGGAAGCAAAACACCCCACTTTTCCTACCTGCCTTTGTCAACAAGTGCAATTTCACAATCTCTCATTTTATGGTTTTTTGTTGATTTTATTTATCTCTGGAAAAAGTTGAGTTAGCATAATGCTGGATTTGTTGCTCAGAGAGTTTTAAAATTTTAAATCTTAAAGATTTAAAATCGTTTTCATATAGAGTAAGTAAATGATCATGTTTTTAATATTTAAAAAAAAATATATAAGAACAACATTTCACATATTTAAATTAATAGCAATTGTGAATACACCACATTATGAGAAAACATTAATGCAACATTGTTGTAAAAATTTGAACCTTAAATATTTTGTTTTACTTTTAACAACTGTTTAAAATAATTAAATACAAATATTTATTACAAAATTCTAATATTATGTAAAATATGTATTATTCTAGCCTAACTTCTAACCCTATTTTCTTGGGGAATCCCGATTAATGTCAAAAATCGGTAAATTTACAATCACTAATTTGTAAGTTACATTTCTTGTTTTTTTTTTTTACCGGGAAATTCTTCAATTGTAAATTCTAAGCGAAAAGATATTTTTTCTTTATACAAACAAGAAATTTTAAGCAATAAAATAGACGTACCGTAAAATAGTAGTGGCATCTACTAGCGCCGTCAGTATCGTGTCCCGAAACCTCTTCAGATTCTGATATTCGTCCAATCTAACGTCGGAGTTGGCCAGGACGAGCGCCTTGAGCAGGTAGCACTCCTCCTTGAAGATCGACACAGTCTCCAACCTCTCCAGCACGTGGCAACACTGCGAACACGAACAAAAAAAAAAACATTTCGTTTTTCTCCGCCTACATCAAATCCGCCTCCTCACCGTCTGATAGAGTTCCAGTGCGCCGCAGTCCTTCGACTGTTTCTCGTCTAGCGAGAAGTCGACGGCGAACTTGAGTTTAGAGGGGCCGACCGCCGGCAGACTCCTGTAGGCGAGCGTTAACGTTAGTATTTCCGCCCAGGTGCTCTGCAAAAGTTGCATTTGGTCATTCAGGGAGAGATCTGTGAAACCGGGAATCTGTTTCGCCCAACCGATAATACCGACGAGCTCCCGGTCGTACAGGTCGCTCAGTATGGAGAGGGTGCGATGTTTGGAGTTCTCCAGGGTCTTGTTCGTCTCGAGGATGTCCGGCTCGCACGAGGCCAGGGCGTCTAGCATCTTGATATCTGGAATAGAACAACGGTTCGAACTGAAAGTTAATAGTTTGATCGGATCGATTTTCTTTAATTACTTAAAATAAATAAAGTCAGATTAATTATTAAAAATAAAGCGCATGGCTGGTTGCATAACTTCTTTTTCTTTTGAAACGTAGAGCTTTTAAATAAATTATAGTTTTGAGGGACAGGGACCTTGTCGAGTTTTATTCCATGTTTTCACATTTAAAACAAAAAAAGGGCTCTGTATAAAGATTAATTTATTAACCATTTTTCCATATAATAAACTACTGGCGTTTAAAATACAAAATAGAATTAAATTTTAGCGTTGCTGTCTTCTAGTGGTGAAACTGCACCTTACCAAATAATTCTGAAAGCCTACTCAACTGGCAACGTTGTAAAAACAATTACACATTTTTTTGCACTAAATTACCAACCAATTATACAGGGTTTCCCGGAGAAGTTGCTGACTTTAAAAGTTCTTAGGTTGAGGTGGTTTAAATAAATTTCTTTCGTGCCAAAATAATAGCAGCATAACATAGGTTACTCGTCCAAGTTATTTTCTTAGATAGTTGTTTTTTCTGGAAAACATAAGCGACCTTCGCGCTCTCCATGAATACATGGAGGCAAATGATATATTTACAATTAAGTATTATATGTTTTGTTTAAAGATGGAATGCAAAAGACGCATGAATAATCGGTGTAGAAAATTGCTAAGAATTTGAAACCATAAATATAAATCAAACAGAATCATTTGTCTCGGGAATTGTTGGTTAAGTAAAATAAATGTAAACAAGGGCTCATTAAATAGTTTAATTTGTATAAATAACTTGAAAAACAAAGCTGGCATATCCTCCTGCGTATGGTTTATGGAAATCTAACAGAAAAGAAATTATGTTAATTTGGCTATAATTATACAGTGTGTTTTTCTAATTCGTTTTCAGTGATGTTGCGAAATACATGCACTAAGCGTAGTAACATTTTTTTGTTCGATTTTCCACTACATGAAATTTGCTGCGTGAAACTGCTAGCAAACAAACAAACTCATTTTTATCTCATGAGTTACGAGTGTGAGTGATATCTATTGGAATAACTATATGATTAGCTTTACTTACGAGTAGGGAATCAATTATATTAGCTATTTGACGTTTCATATGTCATTATTAATTATTTCTTACTTAATTTCATCGAGTATTAATTAAGATATACAAAATAACATCAGTAAGCTTTTATTCACAGCAAGTTTTCAAAATGACTACGTTACTTATACTCTTGTGTGGTCTTGAAAAGATCGCAGACCATTTCTAATAAATTGTGGTAGGATTCCATCATTGCAAGTAGGTATACGATCTCTCAGTTCATCGAAGTTATATCCAAGTTATGTATTTGCATGTTGTTGTAAACTTTAGCTTCTATGTAACCAAAAAAAAAGTAATCGTTTGCAACAAATCGGCTGACTTTGGAGGCCGTGATATGACGTCAAACGTGCCAATTCATCGGCTTTCGAAGGTGCTATTTAAAAAATTGGAATGAAAGTTTATCAACATTTACCATATCAATTAATGAAATGATGTGGTCTTGCAACAGAACAAGAAATCGGAAATTCTGCTAGAGAGAGATTTCTGACAAAACTGCACTAACAAGTCTATTGTTTATTATTTATTATTAGGTATTTGATAAAAATATGTTCTTTTATTTTTTTTGCGTATGATCTTTTACAGTTGCAAATGCCAAAGCTGATATAATTAATACTTTGAAGTACTTGCTCATTCAAAATGCTTTTTTGTAAAAGTTAATGACGACAGCGGTGAAACTAGAAAAATGCGTTTTGAGGAGAGAAAAAATTGATTTCTTTTTAAACATTTGCAAAATAACATTAGCGGCCGTTTGCACCGTCTGTGATTAACATTTTAATTAACTAATAAAAGATTAAATTTAATTACCAATTAAATATGAATAGGATTGCACCGAACAAATTTAATTAATGATTAGTTAATTAAAGAGTTTGCGACAGAAATATAGGTTGGTAGTGCCTTATGTTTAGTTTTTAGTAAAAAATTGTATTTATATTGGGAACACTGTTCCATCATAATGAAAATTGTCGCTATGCGAATGCGCGATTTTAAGCGGCATTTGAAAGAATTTAAGCTGAAGAAAATTACTACAGAATTAGATATTGAAATAAAAAAAGGTTGAGTAGTAATTTTAAAATGGAAATTAATATGTGAATGCAGGTTTTTTTTTTTCATTATGGAATTCTTTTATTTGTTTGTTCTGCAAATGCACCAATTTTTGATACTTTATTTGACCTCTGCTATTACTTGTTAGAATTATTTTATTATTACCATTATTTCCTTATATATTTTGTTCCTTTTATTTAATAAATAAATGGTTAATTATATACACAATATTTTTTAAAAAAAAAATCAAAGTGATAATGCATTTAGAGTAAATAAAATATATTTCGTTTATATAAGAGCCAAAGAAAACAAATACAAAAAAAAAATTCTATATAGTAATGAATTACAAATTGTTGAAATAATCATTAATTAGTAATGCCTGTGTCGCAGCAGGTACATCATCAACAGCGTCATAATTAATCTCATGAAGTTGCCCATTTAAAATTTCTTGATTTAAATTTTCTTCATTGATTTCCTCTTCACCCACATTTATGGCTATATTGTGCGATAGTGAGGTACCAACTGTTACTGCCATAAAGGTATCTAGCTTTCAGCAACAACCATATGCCAGTATTGGAAAACATTCTTTTTAGAAACATGCTTTCAATGACATTCCGTGTTGTAATATGGCTTTCATTATAACGATTTTTCACAACTGTTTCAGAATTTAACAGTGGGGTCAATAAATATGTTTTTGAGGCTATCCACTGTCGCTTATGGAAAAGAATGGATCGTTAAAGTGTGTATTCCCTGGCCATCGTACTACGATAACCATTATTTTTAAATTAGCATCATATCAAAATTGTGAATTTATAGAAAGATATCTTTTCCTATTACGAAATACCTCCGGGTCATTCCCACCTGAAACCACGAGTAATCCTCAAATACATGTATTGTTAGTTTTTTATTTCGGGAATTAATTTTTAATTTACCTTGGTCTTTCAAATATACATTTCTTGCACGCCGCTATTCCTTGTCCTAATCTTCAAAGTGAACAGTTTAATTAGCTAGCTATTTCAATTTACAGTCACAGATATTTGTATTATAACCAAACACCGCATAACATAACCTATAATCGCCTATAAACACAATTGTAAACAAAGAAACCACGCTTGCGCCAACTTTAATTATGAGTTAATTCGTACCTTGGGTACTGATTAAAGATAATCACGAATTAAGGATTTAATTATTAGTTAAGGAGTCAGTGCAAGAGAATTTAAACTTTAATTATAATTTAATTTTAATTATAACTTAATCACGAACGGTGCAAACGGCCGTAAAATATTTATAAAGAAGTAAAACAAATACTAGTTAATAAAGCTCTTTATAAATATAAATATAAATACAATTTTCTGTTCCACTAGACAAAATATTCTTTTATGTTAATTTTCCTAATGATACAGTAAATGTGTAAATAAATTTGTTATCAAGTAATACTGTTTGGCTCTCACGAAAATCGATTTCGACTCATAAGTCTGCTATTTAATAAAAAGAGGCACTAAATTTGGAAATAAAAAGCCATTAGTCCAGCACTTTCAGTGCGTGTGAATATGAGTGAAATATGGAACCATAATTGGTATGTTAACACACAACAATATAAAGCGTACCCCTGATACAGCGTTGGAGAAAAACTAGCGCCAATAAATGGACGTAATTGGACGCTGCAGTAAATTTATGATATAGTAAAAATGGCTACAGTTTATCCATATTTAAAATGTATTGCATTTTCTTTTTTGGTGCCGCGTTTAAAGAGTTTATATTGAAATCATAATACGTAATATGGGCCACCTATTATACAAATTTGATATTCTTCATTCATGCCAACAGAACACAAAGATTTTTCAGAATTACCTTCGAGTGCCAGCAAAGGTCTCTGCGCCGATACCACTTGTACTTGATAGGGACTTTCGGGGTTTCTCCTGTATTTCTGTCTGCCGCCCCTGACGCGGTCCAGTCTTACGCCTTCCTTCAACATTCCCGCCCTGAGACATTTCCTAAATCTACACGCTTGACAAGCTTTCCTACGGCGTTTATTAATTTCGCATTCTCCGGATGCCGGACACGCGTACTCTATATTACCTAGAAGATGGAAATAAATATGGAATTTACGTATTATCGTTAAACATCAATTAACAAATTTAATTCACCCACCTTGGATGGTCCTTTTGAAGAAAGCCTTACACGCTTCGCAAGAGGCCACGCCATAATGAAACCCTGAAGCTACATCGCCGCACACTAAGCAAAGTCTACGAGGCGAATCTTCTTCCTTTATTCCCTAAAAATCAAAGGAAATATTACGATTTTAATCCGTAGTAAATGGGAGACAGTTTTGTTATTCCTATGAATTGAGATTTTCGTCTGTAAATGCTTACATGTGATAACAGCGATTACAGACATGTACAGAATGCCATCATAGGGATAATTATTATACACTAAAATGCTTCCAACGCTAAAGTAACCAATAATTCGTTTTCTCGATGCCGCTCCGTGTAGGAAATATTATCTATGAATACGTATTGCTTTTTATAGAACGATGTTTATTTATTATACGGAGATTTGCATGCGCTAGATTTGCATTAAATGCTGTAGTCTAGACCCAATTTGTCAGGGGACGCGTATAAGATGTCTAAAGTTCCGAAAATATACGTCCAATGTCATTTCATGAACGTCCGTCTTTCAAAGTAGTGGTGAAATAATCCATTCGAAGTTTTAATAAGTCTTACGCCACATCCTGTCTCAGTTGCAAGAAATTTATCAATAATACAAGCACGAATATGACTTAAAAACTGTGCGTGAATAACCGCCAGATTAGAAAACTCTTGCCAGAGATCCTACACGCACTAATCAATGGAATAAACTCATTCTCCATTATCTAATTTTCGACCAGCTCTAAAGTAACTTTCGATAATCAATGTTTTGAATTGTAATTCTAACATATAATAAAATAATACAAACAAATGTAACCATTTCCAATTTAAAAAGTGTATAAAAAGAAAAACATTCTTACATTCACCAAAAGTTTTCAATATATTTCAAGACTACATGTTTCGGCTTAAAAAATGCCATCTTCATGTCTTAAAAACGTCGTAGTACGAAAACTAAATTACAAACCAAAAAATGGACATTCAAATAAAACAAAACACGGATACAGAATGAAGACTGTAGTGAATGAAGTCTTCATTCCGCAACCGTGGACAAGGTTTCACATTGAATTTTAATTTGTTGTTTTGTTATGATTGTCTCTTTTGTCTATCGTGTTTTCTTTTATTGGAATGTCCATTTTTGACTTTTTAATTTTAGTTTTCGTACTACGACGTTTTTAAGACCTGAAGATGGCTTTTTTAAGACGAAACATATAGTCTTGAAATATATTGAAAATTTTTGATAAATATAAAGACGTTTTTCTTTTTATACACTTTTACATAGTACAATGGATTTCAACATACAGCTTTTAATTTTGGTTTGTCACTGACAGTTGTCACAATTTCAAGTATTATTTAAAAGTAGCCCATTGTCGCTAATCTTACTAAAGAATTTGCTTAAAAAAAACAGTTTACTCTTATCAGGAAAATATTTGAAAGTATGATAGTTGTTACGTTAGTAGTAAACATATTTAATATAAAAATATACAGTGTGTTATTACAACCTAACAGCAGGGAATTTTACTCACTTAAAAATGTAAATATGCAGGCAAAATTATCCATGTTATTTGGGGTAGTATTGTAAGCTAAATGCGTTTTTGGGTGAAAGTACATTAACATAGGTGGTGTAAAATTAATGAAATAGAGGGAATTTTGAATTTCTAGGGGCAATTTCCACTGTGCATCGGACTTTTCCCAGCAGCAAGTGTAAAATCCCTTATATATATATTCGATTTACTTAATATAGACTTGAGGCTTACAAAATGTAAAAAAAAAAATGATGAAATTGATATTTTTTTTCATCTTAATACAAAATAAAAAAAGTATTTTAACCCTAGGTAAACATTTTCGAATATTTGTATGTAATTGAACTACGTTTTAAACCGCATGATGTAAGTTGGGCTTGAATATACAGGGTCAGGCAAATGTGTGGAAACATCTGATTTTTGGCTAAATTATGGCTTCTATTAGAAAATAATCTTAAGAAAAGTTTTTGTAGTATTTTTATTCTAATCTGTAACATACTTTGATATTCAACTATCCCAGTGAACCAAATTCAAATCTTCCGCAATTATTTTTAGTAACTTCAACTTAAAGGCATTCAAATAACTATTCATCTAATACAAAATCGTAGGTAATTTCATGCTTTAATGTTGAAGTTACTAAAAATAATTGCGGAAAATTTGAATTTGGTTCACTGGGATCATATGTTCCGAAATATGACGTCATCGATACTTTTTTTAATCGGATCATCCTATATCTTTTCACATATAGGTCTTGGTGGGTATCCGACTTGAGATATTAAAATAAAGCCCTGGCTATTGACATCCTTAGTTCATTACGATCAATCTTATCCACCATTTTCTGACAAAACTGCATCCTTCTATGAGGATCGCATTCATTTAATTCTTTTATTAAATATACTTTGTACTGATAAAACTTATTTTTAGACACGGAAAAAGGATCAGTAAAGTAATATAAGCACAGTTTTGTTAATGACGTTTCTGGTTCTTCTTGAAGATTAATAAGAACATCCAAAAAATTGTCATCTGTAGCAATTTTATGTCGACTGGATTTTGGCCGATTTTTAACACTTTCATTTTAAACTTTTGTGACACCCTTAAGACTGTTGATTTTGAAATACTTTCATCAAGAAATATGGCAGAGGTTCTTTAAGATGCATTAAAGAGCCTCTGCCTGTCTTCAAAAGCCATCCTTCATTAACAAACTAAGTCTTTGTTCTTTTAGTTCGTCCATAATGAATAACTATCTTAGTATATGGAAATTACCTGTCAGTATTGACTATTATTGTCAGTAATACCAGAGTACAACGAGTAAGGACAAGAGAGGAGTTATAGGGGTCCAATTTTCTAAACCTAACTTCACACAAACAACAGCTTCCCAAAATGGCAGTTTGTTATTGTTTACGTTCGTATCTACACAAATTAGTTTACTCATCCGTTTAATCTATATGATTTATTTGTTTTATTTAGTTATTTTACGTATTTTATTAGTTTTAAATTACCCCTGCAGTTTTAAAAACATTTAATGAACTACGATATTCTTGTGTAAAAGGTAAGATCGGTGGCCAGTGGCCATAACATTTACATACACTCTTATATATTATATTGTTAGGTTTAAGTGAAATAACTCAAATAATCGTGAAAGAAGACACCAATGGGTATCATGTTGTAGTGCCAGTCACTCTCGCAAGATAAATTATGATGCTAACGATGGTCGCAGTTTCTTGGGATTTCCGAATGAATCTAATATATATGACACGACAAGAATTAAGAAAGTACATGAATAAGAAGAACTATTATCGTTGTGCAGAGATTCCTAGGTCACATTAAATCAATTTATTTGTTAGATACACATTTTAAGCTAGATTGCCATTTATCGCAGTAACTAACTTAATTCATTTTTTATGTTCACTTTTTAAAATAATGTGATTTTGGTTTGAACTGCATTCTACTGGTACAACATTTTAATCACATTTATTCACACTATAGACAATTCGATATTATATAGTCTACGTCTGAACTCTATCCACTTGTGCACCCCCGGACATTATTGTTGACAAACCAGTGCAGGGTCGGATGTTAGAAATGAAGTAGTCGAATAGAAAGGAACAATCTTTTTATCGCACAGAACGATATAGTCATAACTCTTGAACCCTAATTAAAAGTTATTGTATATTCGTGTCAGAAATTTGAAAGTCCCTTCCACCGATGCTGTTGCATCTTTATTAATTTATTTGAGAAAGAACCACAACATATTTATTCCTGGAAGAATCTTTTACACTATAAAAATATAAACAAAGATTTATTTCACAAAAAGGAAAGAATATGAACATAATTATCCTAAAACACTTGTAAATATATGTATCACTTAATCAAACATTATTTTACTGGAATCGTGTTTTCTATTACTATAAACTGTTCATAAATATTTGCAACAAAATCAGAATAAAAACGCATAAATTTGTGTATTTTTAATCTATTTTTCTACTTCCTTTAAAATATAAATTATTCTACACGTTTGAAAATTCCCGGCAACAGCTTTACAAAATGGCAGCTGGGCTTGAAGGTCATTCAAAACGGACCACTCAAAAACAATGGATTTTTGCGAATGTCCTTACTGTAATATACTGTGGTGTGTGTGCCAAATGAACAATTAGTATTAGTACCAACTACCAACCTCGACTTGTCCTATACCCGAGTCGGTGTGCGGTTGCGTGGTGGAGGAACAATACTGTCGATCCGGGCTGCCGGGCGATTGGATCTTGGTCTCGTAGTGACTGTTGGGGCCGTCGGAGAACTCGATCTGCGGCGACGGGATCATTTCATTTCTATCTAATTTCGCGCGGACAACATCAACGTCAACGTCAACACAGATACTCACTCCCTGATCGTGCATGACCGTCGTCGTCGGCGAGTACATGTCGCTGTTGGACGGCGAACACTCGGAGAAGGTGCCCTCTAGTTCTTTCTTGATGTGCGGCACGCCGACGCCGCTGGAGACGTCATTCGCCGCACCATTGTCCGACATCATAGACACCTGCGGACGAAGCGAACAGATAAAGTATAAAAGATCGAACATTTATTTATGGACTGTGTACTATCAAAGACAAAAGTCTTGACTCAAGTTTGACATAAATGGAAATAGAATCATTGGAGTTTCTACAGTATTTACTATATTTCTCTTTTTAATTCTGAGTGTATTCGATGGTACATCTTGGCGAAAGTTTATAAGAAGTATGAAATATTTTATCTAGGTTATTAGTAAAAATAACTGTTCGCGCTCATAATCACAATCATTAGGACGTATTATTAATCAATAGTAATACGCCGAATATTTTTAATTGAAGACACGAGTGGATGAAGGTGTTGTTGATGTTACAAAATCATACTTTTTCAGAAATTTAGTTTTTTTATGTAATTTTTCTCAAAAGTAGTGTAACATAACCCCTTCATACATTGACAAGACTCGAGTGTTCTTGAATTCCTGGAATATTCGATGGTGCTATGTGAAAGATGGGTGCAAAACACCTTGATTCATGCAAAAAAGACAGTTTTTAAAATGCACCTTCATCCACTCGTATCTTCAATTATAATTGTTAAAATATTAATTTGTAACAGAGAAATGAAATTTGGAATTTCAATTAACTCTAGTAATCAGTTTCAAGATTTGAATCTTGGCGCGCAAGTGCATTGGTTGGTATACGTGGTGGAGCGATGCGCGTGGTTGGCGAGCAGCCTGTATATGAAAAGGTGCAGCAAAGGTGCAATAGCAAAATGTGTTTAATCTCCTAACCTTAAACACTTGTAATTCTAAACATGACGCAAGTACGAATTTTATGAATATTTCACATTGTTTTTAATAGGTTTCTTATAATTCCCACGTTCTCTCCGCTATCATGACGATTTTGCCACTTTTACCGGTAATATTCCGCAGTTACAGTTACCCGTCAATAATGTTAAAACGCCGTCATCTGTGCTCTTCAAAACGTCAGTAATAAATTTTGATATTTAAATTAATTTACTAGATTTGATTCAAAAATTTCGTTGTGTAATTTTATTATAGGTATGCCTAAGGTTAGCAGAAATTGTAAATTTCCATGATATTCCTGGGGTTTTCGTAGGTTTCTAATATATACACCAACGATAAAAACTTGAAAGGATATTATATGATACCGCAGAGGTAGAAAATTTTCGAATATGCTCAAGGCATTTTGATAGTTGTAGTAGATTACAATAATCGTTACTTAAAGATATATTTTAAGTGGGATGCTATTCTTTGTGCAACTTCTTTAATAATGTTAATGATGATTTATCTCCTATTATTACCTACTTTTGGGAATTAATCAGGTAATTCTGTAGGATATTGTTGCATGTAGTAATTAATATTCGTAGGAGTTTTTTGTACCTACACATTTTCAGTATGTTTTAGCATTAAAAACAAAAATCTTTGTTAGTCTCTTTTTTCGAGCTAACAATCTCATAAGACGTATTTTTTAATTCATCGATAGGTGTTTGTGCTCCTTCAATATTTTTCATTGTCTAATTCATAAGTTCCATAATAATATGCATTGATCTGAACACGCGACGTGTAACAAACAATTATTATAACAATAATACTTACTAATAATAATAAATTGTTGTGATGTTAAAGTCATGGCCCACCAGATAGAAATTATTCGTCCATTTGAAAGCGGTAATAAACAAAACGAGTAATTTAAAAGAAAACTACTGAAGATGGGTATAGGTAATGTTACAGCAAATCGGTGTAAAATTTAATTTTACATCCAAAAATACAAAAATATACAGGGTGTTCTACTTGAAAAAATTAACTTTTGCAACTTCCAAAATTCTTTGATATGCCACTAATTTTTAAACACCCTGTATAATTCCAATGAACTTTTTGATTGCGTTTTGGTAAAACCATGCTAGTACTTGTAAATTTTAAAGTGGGAGACTTCTAACACTTAAACCAAGAGAGAATCAATCAATTACGTATAACGATGTAAATGTCAAAATTTTAACAAAAATCGCAATATCTCAAAAACAGTTGAAGATAGGTATAGGAAACCCTAGTAGTAATCGTCATAGAATTTTATGGTAAATTCAAAAATATAATAATATATGGCGTGTTCTATTTAAAATAACAAAGTTCATGGCGACTTCCGGTAAACCGGAAGTGCAAAAAGGTTAGAAATATTTTAGAAAAAAAGTAAGTACCAAATTGTTGCGAATCCCAAATTTTTAAAACTGAGGGATTTCGTTAACCCGGAAAATTTCTAACTAGCCACTTCCGTGGAAAACCCTGTATATTAATTAGATATCGATGAATAAAAAAATTAGCCTTATGTAACATGTTTTTGTTTGACAATACATTATTCCCTATCAATAATAAATAATTCAAATAATATAATAATTGCATTTTCAAACTAGCGCGTGCTGTAAAATCACGCTGTCGGTGACTGGATACGAAACTATTTTCTAAGTGCATAAAATTTCGATCGAGTTCAATAACTGTTCTTAATAATCTGCGGTGTATATTGTTTCAGTACCGCTGATATTGCAGCCGGGCATCGGTTATTTGTTAAATAGCACGCCAACGCATAACTTGGCGACGAGCTAAAACAATAGCGGTCTACTTTGATGACTAAATGTGCAAAAATATTAGTATGAGTGTTAAAAATGAAATTACATTTTGATTGTTGGGGACAAAAAATACTGTAGTTGAATTTAGTTTAGAGACCTATGTTACCCTGTTACAATTCGAGCTATCATTTTAGTACTTATTTAATCGGGAAGTTATACCCCTTCACCATTCAATTTGGATGGATTTATAGGGGTAAAATGGTTCACATTCGTCGCTATGTTTTCTTTTTAGAGAGATAAAGTTGCATGTTTAGTTTAGGCAATATTTTTTTTTAATTTTTATTTATAACGGGAGCACTAGTGTTCCCAAAACAATTGTAATTTTGTGTAGCGCGGAGATTCCTGTGTCTTCTTTCTTTCTGTTTCGGATCTAATACGATAAGTCACATCTTTCCGATAACATCATCCATCGCCACGAACGCGCAACAGAACAGCAACATATCGAAAGCAGCCTTGCACTTGAACCGGTGGTGCGGTGTGACGACGATACAACACCGCACAGCACACGCGCCCTCGGACGCAAATAAAAAGCGCGCACGTTCAAGGCCGTCCGGTTCTACTCCCACTCGAAGCGACGCGACGGGTGCCGGAATCCGCTACCAGATGCAATGATACCCTTCCAGTTAGCGTGTCGCGATCTTGCCGTATTTTTGCACTATTAAAACTGTTATTCTACTTAAACCCTCCTCTCCCACTCTCTCTCTGTCTCTTTCTCCACACACACGCGCACACAAACACCTTTTCTTCTCATTGTTTTGTATTAGCGGCCGATTTTTTCTTGCATCACTTTTTATTTACTTCGAACAGTTTTCGTATATTGAAAAAGTAAGGAATTAATATTGTAAGGGACTGAAATATGACGTCGATGTGAAATTAGATCTGTATAGTAATGAAACTTAAATTTTCCACAATTATTCGTAATAACTTAAACAGCAAGACATTAAAGTAACAAAAATGTTGGAAACTTAAATGGAAACACTAGTGAGGAGCATAATCGAATGGCAGAAAAGGCATCATTCGATTATGAATGATCGTCGTGTTAAATTATATTGGGGACAAAAACTGAATTACATCTGAAATAATAAAAAAAAATAAACTAACAACCTAAAAAAAGGATCATTTTATTACGAATTGGGAGGAATAACAAAACGAATTGAGTGCACAGTCAGTATAAACAGCAAGGACCTAATCGTAATTAATCAGTCAAAGAATACCTTAAACACAATATAAACTGTGAGGACAATAGATAAGTCATCGAGGTCTGAATTTCTAAGCCTAACTTCACTTCAAAACAACAGCCTCCCAATATGGCAGTTTGTTATTGTTTACATTGGTACATACCTACATAAATTAGTTTACTCATCCGTTTAATCTACATGATTTACTTGTTTTATTTATTTATTTTGCGTATTTTATTAGTTTTAAATTACCCCTGCAGTTATCTAAAAGGTAAGGTTATTGACTATAACATTTACATACTTTGTTATATATTGTATTGTTAGGTTTAAGTGAAATAACCCTGAAAGAAGAGGCCAATGGACATTATGCAATTGTGCCATTCGCTCTTGCAAGATAAATTCTGATGTTAACGATGGTGGTAGTTTCTCTTAATTTCCGAATGAATCTATTATATACAATAGGACAAGAATTAAGAAAGTACATGTATAAAAAAAAACTATTGTCGTTGTGCAGAGGTTTATAGGTCACATTAAATCAATTTATTTGTTAGATACTAATTTTAAACTGTATCGCTATTTATGACAATAACTAACTTAATGCATTTCATTTTATGTTCACTTTTTAAAATAATCTGGTTTTATTCTGAACTGCATTATACTAGTATAAATTTTAATCCTTACATTTCACATTTATTCACATTATAGACAACTCTATATTATTTAGGCTGCGTTCCGAATCGCGCATAATGCATATTATGCGTCTGATGTAACGATACATCGTTCCGATTTAACATGTATGCGTGTATAAAAAGTTTTGCTGCGAAATCAATTTAGACCCTGACAGAGGCTAGAATGGAACATACAACGCACAGAAAAAAGGTAATGCAGCCTATGCGTAGCATATGCACGACAACTAAAACGGAACGCTCATAGTGTTCTATGTCTTTCAATGCACGCATCGCATAAAATGCGCGATTCGGAACGCAGCCTTAGTCTACGTCTAAAACTCTATCTACTTGTGCACCCCCGGACATGATTGTTGAGAAATCATGAAACGAATTAGTGGAATAAAAAGAAACAGTCTTTGTATTACACAGAACGATATAGTCATAACTCTTAAACCCCTATTAATTACAATATAAGTTGGTATGTGTCAGAAATTTGAAAGCCTACAATGAAAGCGTTCCACCGAAGTCGTTGCATTTTTATTAATTTATTTGAAAAAGAACCACTTAAACATACTTATTCTTGGAAGAATATTTTATACTATAAAATATATAAAGATTTAGTTTCAGATTCAATTTTTTTAAAAAGTGCCATACAATTGCTTTCTTGAATACTGCATTTTAATCAGCTGTAAAAACACCAATGCTTTGCTAATTTAACCTACCTTCCTTTTAGAATCAATAATTTAATTTATTTGCATTTAATTTGAATGTAATTTTTACCAAATTGGTGGGCTACTACAAAGGAAAAATTTCTTACCCTCTGTACATTTAAACATTGCGCAAATTATTAAATAAATAGTAAAAAAAAAATTGTAGTAGTAAGTAAAATTTAAAAACAAATAAAAGTATCACACCTTCTTTAAGATTAAGCATACAAAGCATTACATATACATTTTTAAAATAAGATAACTTTCATAAAAGTCAACTTTTTGAAGCACTTAATCGTAAATCATCAATGCAAGGCCACGAATACACCATGACACAACGTTTACGGTATTTTTGTTTAAGATTAGCTTTGGAAAGATTGCGCGAGCCGTTCTAGATAACCTACCGCAATGTAAAAATGTAAGCAGATCGCCGGCTCCACCCACACGGTACGATCTACGTAATAGCTTTGTAATAAAATGCATGGATACTGTAAAAATAGAACATTCAAATATAGAACAAGTGCGTGCTTTTTTCCTTTTTATTTCTTGGTATTAATTGCTTTAATCGATTAGTGATAAGTTTTTTATTTGTCTAATATAGTAAGGTTGTACAACATAATTTCAAATTATTACAACAAATTCATTCTTGAAATTGCTGAAACAAACAAATAAATTGATTATTTCAACGCAAACGACTCAAAGAAGAGCTGTTTTAAGTAAAATGTTTTGGTTCAATTGAACACATCAAAGGCGTGTAGGTACCAAAGGTCTACTAGGTATAGATATCATTGCATAATGTAAATAAACATGTTTGTTTTGTTAATTTTTATGGTAAATATCGCACATCAGGCTATATTAATGTTATTATTATTATTATTAATAAGTGTACAAGATGGCGTCAGAGAGATACTGTTTACAGTAATATCACTAAAATGCTCAATTTGCCAGTTTTAATCTGGAATCTTGTAAAAATTATACTTTTATCGGATTGTGAATAAATTGGAAATACTAACAAAACGATTTACTTTTATCGAATTAAAATATACAGCTGTCCTAGTTAGTGTGCTCACCATTGAGATCTCGTAAACGGTAAAAGATATAAAGTATAAAATATGCATGATGTCAAGGCCTACTCTTATAAGCAAAAAATAAAATAAATAAATAAATAAACAATTAAATGCTAATACATGCGTTACAGGGAAAAAATAAAAATCGACAATTTAAATTTTGTCATCTTAGCTCATTTATCGTGAAAGGTACTAAAATAATATTTTGACATGGTGAAGTTACGTTTTTACATAGAATAATTCGCTAGTATATGTCTTTTTTTCTCGTTTCGAGATTTTTACAAAAATAACTAAGTTATAAGAATAAAATACATAAAAAAATTACTAAAGCGAAATTAACACAATTTATACATAACTATTCACCATTAAGTAAGGTATTTTGCTAGTACAAATTAAATCAAACGTTCATAAAGTCGGCCATTGTTATTGATACATAACTGATCTCTTTTATTATTCATTTCTTAAATCTTTCTAAAATTCGTCCACTTATTTGGCGAAATTCCCTCAAAACAGAAGTTTGCAATTCTTACACATTATTGAATTGTGTTTTATACACCTTATTTTTTATGTAACTCCAAAGGACCAGTTACCAAAATTCATTCCCGCATTATTTTTAGTAACTTCAACTTAAAGGTATGCAAATAATACTAATCTAAATACAAAAGGTAAGTAATGTTCGTGCTTTAATGTTGAAATTACTAAAAATAATTGAGGGAAATTTGAATTTGATTTACTGGGGAGGAAATCCAGTGGAGTTAAGTCTTCAGAACCTGCAGGTCATAAAATGGGATCTCGGTTACCGATCCACCGATTACCAAATCTATTATTTAGGTATCTAATTGGAAACAATTTAATTATGTAATAGTTTTTTTAGTAATACAGCTTTTAATTACCTAGTAAAAATTACGCACAAAATGTCTTCAAATACAAAAAAAAAATTAATGAAATACTCGTATATGTAAATCTGTCTTAATTCTGAAATTGACACACACTTTTAGTGAATGTTCGTCCAAAATTTTTAACTGTATATTATTGGAGTTTGAAAACAGAAACACGATGAATTGAACAAAATATATGTTGAGATATAGGATGGCTGTTGTGTTGATTGTTGATCGACGATTTTTGTTTGAATGAGTGGACTGTATAAAATTTAATACACTGTGTATGTTTCAACTATCTTTATTTTTGATGCACAAAAATAGGAGTGCATGGTGTGCGAACATGTTGTGTTACAAACTAGTAGTACTAATTGGTACTATTGTCTAACCGACATAAGGGTTATGTGAGTTCAAATTTTAGCGGGAATACCGAACAATGGCTTTAATAACCGCTGATTTATAACGTATTTTTTTTATTAAAACACTAAAACACATGCATTAACGGGAACGAACACTACTATAAACACACCTAGTTTTAAAACAAACTTATTCCAAAAGTTCGATATTTCTGGTGCTAAAATTGTTGTGGTAAAAATCTGGCGTTAATTTCGAATTTTAAATTTATGCCTGCCTGAACCATTGCTGCCTCTCTCATATCGTCTCGTGACAGCAAAAGACAGCAATGGTTTTGAGAAAAGTTCAATATGACTGCAAAAAAAAAACGATAAGTTTGGGGAACTTGTTTGTATGTTTAAAATAAGTTACCAAAGTCTGATGGCCTTGCTGTAGCGAAATTCGTGTATGTAATGGCGGGGAATTTGAATACAAAGTAGATATAATTGCCTCAAGAAAACAAAAATACTACAAACTGTGGCATTGGTAATACTGCAAACTTCTCCTAGAGTAAGAGAAGTTTGCTGCTTCAAGAAAGTTAGACGCATTTATAAATAAAGAATATATGAAATCGAATACAATAATATTCAATTCTTGTGGCGATTTATTGTGACTTATTTTTAACTAAAGTTAAAGTCAATTTTATATTTTTTCGGCATTGGCTGGAGCTACAATGAAGACCTAAGAGAGCCGCAGTTTGGCCAAGTATGGTCTAGTCTAGAACATCTTCTATGTCACCTTGAAGTAAATTGAAATAGGGATCAATCGTTAAATTATTATTATAAGATAATAAGTCCAAGTATTTACTGATAATACCGCATTATGCATTAAATCCAAAACCTTCCTGATGTCGACCTTCATAAAGATGGTGAACATAATTTCTGTTAAATGCTCAATGGTGGACATTATTTCTGTTAAATAATCCATTGTTCGTAAAACGGGTTTCATCCGACCACAATACATTAAAGCGAAACATAACATTGTTGTTATTCTAATTATTGATGTACCAATGATAGATATTCAATCACCTCTCTGCAACTCCTTTTTGCAGCCCTTGAATCATGTGGCCTTTATAAGGATGACACCGGAGTTTTTTTTTTTAATATTCTATGGGCGGACGTTTTAGGAATTTTTACGCACCTGATTTACAACTAATTCCTAATTCCAGTTCCTGCATTTACTCTTTAATGGCTCTTTAATTTAATGGCTCACGTCTAGAATCTAGGATTGGTATTCCTGTCGATGGTCTTGGACGCGCATTAATTGCTTCGAAAGTAAACACTGTGCAATTTAACCTCACAAATTTATTCTCACAAATTAATCGTGTATTTTGCGTAAGACAGACTTCCACAATAGAAAGAAAACAAAACAATGAACACTGATTTTATCAATAACTAAACAAACATTTTTATACTAAATTATTACACCGTAATCGACAAAGTTTTTAACTTAGCAACACACACGCCATCTTGTTTGTACTTGTACCTGACAGAACAACGTGAATACAGCATGACTCAAAATAAGTTTTAGAAAATAAATAGATGCGTATACATATGTAACAATATTGTAAAATGATTTGAGACGCTAATATCAAATGAATTTAAATACAAATCTAAAGAAATTATAAAACAGATATTAATGAATTTGAAATACTAAAATACTTAAAATGTAATAAAACTTGAATGTAATGAAATTATTGTGGAATGCCTTAACAGCCAGTCTACGGAACAGAGTTTGATGTGATTGTCGTCGTTCTGGATATAACTCCAAATAATGATTTGCTGCATTTCTTGAATTTTTGAGAGCTAATATGTAACATTGCAGCATATTATATTTTTCTACATTACTACAATTCTCAAAATAAATAAATAAATAAATAAAATTAGCCGAAACTGTAATGCGATTTCACTAGCAAAACTTAAACTAACACCCAGTACATACATATTTGACACGCTACTAAAGTTCATATATTAATTTAAGTACTTAATCGATGTAAAAGTTGAATGCATGTGCAGTCTAAAAATAAATTCACATGAATAACAAAATCGCGGGTCGTAAGGTCTCTGACTCTCTAGTAACGCTAAATATATACGAATAAAAAAAAGGAAAAACGCGATGTATGTATGATGACCGTAATTAATTAAACGGCGCAAATATATTAGTATGTAGTGCATTTTATCCACAATACTCGACGATACACAATTATAAATTGAATCATTCCCCTTATTTATCTATATATACGCCGAGTTTAATAGCTAAACGATAGCTTATAATCAGTTATCGGCTAAAAGGGGGCAGACTTATATTATCTCCTTCACGCCATACGTCTCGAATCTCAAGGCGTTCGAGCATTCGATTATGTCACGATCAAGGATGGACGATAAATAGGGAAGGATAATTTATTCTCGCGTTCCGATTCCGAGAATTTTAAATTCATTGCCCGCGGTAAAGGGGGAGCGTTTGCATGTTACGCAATGTAGTATGTATTCGCACGACATTGTTTCTGGGGTCGGATGACCGGTAGGACATTTCATTGTTAAATGCTACTTTGTATAAGTATAGTAAACAAGTAAACGCATACTTCGTTGACGGTCTTATGTAATCATTATCACGCACGGATAATATGGAGATACATACGTAATTCCCGTTAAATAAATGACGCCCACACAAAAACAATATATTATGTATTATAGTAACATGTTTGTTATAGGTAATTTTTATGCATCGATCTTAAAAAAAATATTTGATCCAAAATGAAAAACAATTTTGTGTGTTTCTAAACTGGCAAATTTTGCTGATACAATTTCTTAAATAAAGTCTGGTTTGATTTTTATATTAATCGGTAGTAGGTTTGAAGAAACTATTTATCGATTTATAAAGAAGAAAAAGGTTAGTTTATGTAAAAAAAAATATATAAAAATATCTATTGGGTTATGTAAGTTTAGAAACCGCAAATTATTGTCACTTATATTCATTTTATGGAACTGTTTTTTTTTTTTATACAAGTTTCTTGGAAAATCTTTATCTTTTAGCTTCTACCTTGGAGAATATTAAAATTTTTTTGTTTACTTTAATTATTTTAGTAAATAAGATTAGGTAAGTGCGTCAGAAAAATTATGTCTCCGAAATCTATTAGATGGGCTAAAATACACAGCAGATAAACAATTTTCAAACAATCCAGATGAGTTTATAGCAGTACCTATGCTAAAGTATATTGGAAGAATGCAATGAAAAAGAAATCTAGAACTTAAATTTACAAGTGATCAATGTCTTATAACAGACAACGTTAAATATAAAAGTGATATTCATTTTCATTACGCATCTAAAATGGATAGTTTTTAAGATAATTACCTAAGTAAAATATGTACGTATGGTGTAAGAATGTAACTTTTGTAGTTTTTTTAAAATGTCATCTTACTTTGGTATATCTAAGTTAGTAATGACCATTCAGCAAACAATCCAGCATTGATAAAATGTCACTTAGTTTTCAATTATAAACAATGGCGGCACGTTTAAATTGTACGTATGAAGATTATTTAATTTGGTTTTTTTCCCAGCAGGGAGGAAAGGGCACACCTTCCTCCCTCATTTGAGAGAGAGGAAAGTTGTACTTTTCCTGCCTAGGGCGGAAAGTAAGTGACATTGACATAATAAAACTGTACATCTTATAATATGTGACATTATTGATAGATGACAGTAGTACATTAGACCCAGTCTGAGTCAATTTATGAGATAATTGCTAAATTATTAGGTATTAAATTTCAATTAAACTATTATTAAACATTTTCAAAACGACGCTAACTTGACAGTTCTCAAAAAATATTTGACAGATTAAGCCTAGTATCTATCATGTCACTCACAGGTATGTCTTTATTTTTTTAGACAATTAGTTAAATTGGACTGGCTGGGAAAAAATAGTATTCAAACCACGTGAGGAAAGTGCTATTGCAGGCCTTGGGCAATTACAATAATACTTGCCCGCGGTTTGCAATAGAGCACTTTCCTCCCTTGGTTTGAAATACATATACTATTATTATTTGCACTTTAAAAAGTGCAAATATTTCAAACAAAGTTGACAGCCACTTCCGGTACAACGGATGCGTCAGATTATTAAAAATATTTTAGTTCAAGAGCGCATGTGGACTTTAGTATACCGCGAAATTTTCAGAATTTTCTAATGTACACTCTTTCATATATATCGATCGATGCCTGTATATATAACCTTTATAACATATTATTGTACACACAACAACATTAATAGTTGATGATGAAACTTGTTACAAGAGTATTCAAAACATAATAAAAATAAATATCCGATAATATTCAGCAGATTAAAAAAGGTGCTTTCGCAATAAATGTAAAATAAAAAAATAATGACATGTGATTATGAGTTTTGAGCAATAAATAATGCCGATAACGTTAAAACCACTATAAGTGGATATTTTGATGAGAGAAATCTTCTAAGAATCTAAGAAATAACTTCTTTTTTTTTTGTTAAACTGTAATAGTGTTTATCTTTCAGAGTAGTTATTATTATAAATTATAGGGTAAATTTTCATGGAGGGCAGTGTATATATCAAACGTAGACTTATGATATCTCATGAACCAAGAACCAATGGAGAGTTATGGGATGTATAGGAGCTACACTATTCTAGAGCCACCGGGAAATCATAATTAAAGCAGACTATGAAATGTAAATATTTTGAGTCGGTACTTTAGCCACTTTCACATAATGACATTTATTACGTGACATTTTCATTGTAAACAAAGTTTGTAACCTCAAAATGGTATTGAACATAAAGGGAAACACATAATTCATTCAGTATTAAATGGTTAACCAAAAAATTATGTATATAAAACTACAGAAATTTGTTAATCTCTACACTTTTACGATACGATTTCAAAATTCTTCCAGATCATGTATTTGGTGTTGAATAAATGGAATTTTCGATGTATGACCATACAAAAACATCGGTATGTTTAAATCGCAAGACTTAGTTGGATATAGGATTTCAGTGGATTTGTCAACAAAAAATGAGGATTTTCCGATGACCATAAGTTCATATTCTGTGAATTTATATGTCCAAAAAGATAAAACGAAACCTCATATGAGAAAAAAACTAACTGTGTTAAAGATATCCTCATAGTTTAGATTATTTTGGAACCATTGAGAAAATTCCACTCGTCTTGGATAATCCACTGGAAGAAGCTCAAGAAAATATTGCAGCTTATATGCATGATAGTGTACGTTTTTCTTTAGAATGGGTTGGCATGTGCTGTAAGACAAATTTGTTTTTTGGATCAAACGTTATATTAGTTGGACTTTAAACGTTTACCTTAACATTTTTTTCTTTATTCTCTTTTTCTGTGGACAAATGAACTCGAACGAGAACAGCTAGCCTGATTTTGCTAGCCGCTCAGACCTCTTGGAAACGCAGCCTTAATAGTTAAAGCAATTTAATATTAGCAAAAAATGTTTAAACAACCTTTTTATTTCCCTCAGTGCAGATTTTTACTCGATTTTATCCCTAATGTACCATTTACTAATTTATAATGTATTGTAACTATAATTATTATTGATAAAATCTAAAACATAATAATAATAATAGTGATAATCATTTATTTTTCCTTCTTCTCTTCCGTCATCCTTCGGATGTCGCGAGTCTGTCGCCGGCACGCCGTCTGCGATCCCTTCCCCTCGTTTCATAGAAATACGACGAACGCGCAGAATGGAAACGAGGAGACCTTGACAATGAAACCGTGAATTTCGCTACGCCTACGAGGCGATGCCACGCTGGACCGCGTGTCGCGCCGTCACAGTCAGTCATCATCGGAGCAAAAATATCGGATGTTTAACGCAAAGAAAAGATAAGATGCACGGATTGTTCACGGAGTACCTGACTTATATATAACGGGGTGCCGAGTTAAAATTTCTGAACCGAGAAAAGATTGTCCTATATAAAGCAATAGATGAGGAATGTCAATAATTACGCACATTCTGTCTGTTCCGATGTTGGATGTTGGCCTCGTATATTATTATATCGGTAATTGTTATTGCATTAACTGGTGAACGTCGAACGAGAATGTTTGCGTCTAGCTTTAAACAGACTTGAGTTATATTCTTAAAGAAGAAATTCCATTTTTTATCTTTAAACTAAAAGCTCATAGATAAATCCGCAAGTTGTGAAACAAATTTGACAATATTAGTCAAAAATCTTGCCAAGAATCGAACCTTACTACTACTTATATAATATATATAATAATTGTTTCGTCAGAAGTAACAAAAGGAGATACGAAAGAAAAGGAAGATACGAAATTAACTCTCAATCAAATCCCGTTGAATATAGGTGCCAATAAAATATTGTCGTTTATTTCTTTATTCCTTTCTAAGTTAAATATTGTAACGAGCGCCAACTTTTCAACTGGCGGTTCCGATAGGCGTCCCTAGATGGCGCTAGCATAGCGGAAGAAGAACTACCTACGACGAATAACAGAGGGCAGCACCGGGTCGAAGATTCGAGAATATTCTCCAGAATCTTCGAGGACGTTCTAGAAGGCCCCCGAACAATCTGGAAGTTCGCGCCAGCTATAAATAACGCGTCGGGTTGGCCAGGAGGCAGTCAATCGATACGAGTTCGATAGTGCGGTCGCGATTGAATTACTACATGTAATATAAATATCGTTTACATAAATAAAGACATTAGTGGTTAAGTGATTAGTTAATAAGCATTTTTAATAGATTTTAATTACCGTAATTGTGTTAATAGAATAAGTGAATCTAAATATATCGCCTGTGTGTTTTTCAAAAACCCCGACAACGTTTTAAGAACAGAAAAACGTTACAAGTGGTGTCAGGTGTGGGGTATTTGGCGATATATTAGTGGACTAATAGTGTTTAATTAGAAACAATGGCAGCGAAATACTGTAAATTAGTGGACTTGAAAGTGGTAGATCTCAAACCGGGATTAGAAGAAAGGGATGAAGATACGAGTGGAAGGAAGGCCGAGCTTCAGTTGAGATTACGAAGAGCAATAGAAGCAGCTGGTGAAGATCCTGAGACATATTTGTTTGAAGTGTCTGGTGGTAATGGCGAACTTCTAGTGGAACTTAGAAACATGAAGAGAAAAAATATGAAAAATTCTCGCAATTTAGAAGAGAAAGTTCTAGAAAATTCTCAGAAAAATATGGAAAATTCTAGAAAACTGGAAGAAAAGATTGAAAACATGGACGAGAAGAATATAGAAAATTCTAGAAAACTAGAAGAGAAAGTTCTAGAAAAAATTGAAAACATGGACGAGAAGAATATAGAAAATTCTAGAAAACTAGAAGAGAAAGTTACAGAAAATTCTAGAAAATTGGAAGAAAAAATTATAGAAAATTCTGTTAATGTAAAACACGAATTAATGAACAGAATCGACGAAAAATCTAGAATGATTGAAGAATTGGACGATCGCATGAAGGTGCTAGAAGAACAAATTCATTCTGGAACCATACGAAACACGGAAGAAACTGGAAATTCTACCAATACGGGAAGCACTCAGATGGAACCAAGAAATCCAGTGCCCATCTGTACGGTTCAAAATAAATGTGACCTGCCTACATTCGACGGGAAGACTCCCTTGGAAGACTATTTGACGCTGCTGGATACCACGGCTACGGTATATGGGTGGGCGGAAGCTACCAAAGCAGCCATGTTATCAGTAGCTCTGCGCGGCGATGCGTTGAAGGTACTCCAAGCTATTCCTTCGACGGAGCGACAAAATTACCAAACACTACTTAATCAATTGGGAGATGGCGTTTCGGTAATAAACATCTGCAGCAAGTATATCGCTCGCAGTTGAAAAATCGCTGCCAGAGGTCGAACGAGACTCTACAGGAGTATGAAGCTGACGTCGTTCGTCTGGTTAAGAGTGCGTACCCAACGGTACCGGAAGATGTGTGCGAGAGTCTCGCTGTGGAAAAATTCCTGGATGGCCTGCTTGATAAGGATACTCAACAGGCAGTGAAGCTCGCTCGGCCGCAAACGTTGAACCAGGCTTTAGCTCAAGCACTAGATTTTGAAGCCGTGAAGCAATCGGTCAAAGGACCTGCTCGCGTCCGTGTTCTAGGAAAGTCACGAGGAAGTAGAGCCATTAGAAGGAATTATGACGAAATTAAACGAAATGATGACGAAAAATATGACGGAATTGATGACAAAAATATGACGGAATTGATGACGAAAATGGAATCCGTGCAAACTAGGCAACCAGGAAGACGATGCTGGAATTGTGGAAGGATGGGGCACGTACGTAGTCGGTGTCCCATCCACGAAAACCAAAGCCGACGGAAAACTAAAATGGGCCGACGAGAAGGGCGATCGTCGACCTATGTAGCTGATGCCCCAGTAACACCAGTGATTGTGCTTCAGTGGATGTAGACCTAGCAGCCTCGTCGTGTATGGGCATGTAAATGGGAAACCGAGAGATTTACTGCTAGATACTGGTGCAACAATGACAATTCTTCCGCCGGAAGCAGTGGAAAGAAGAACCGGATACATCCAACCAGATGGACGCTACGTACGGCAACTGGGCAATCAGTCAACGTGTTGGGGGAGACGATGGCCCACTTCCGTATTGGTGATACTGCATGCCAGTATCGTGTAGTAGTTGCAGATATAGAACAAGACCGTAATCCTCGGAATGGACATAATGACAGAATTTGGGTTCAAACTGGACTTGCAAGCAGGAGTGTTGAAGGTTGGCAAAGAAGAAGTTATTCTCAACCATAGCAAGAATATGTCGGCCTGCGTGGTATTGGCAGAAGAAGTAACTGTGGCGAGCCGCAGTGAAACCATTGTGGAGCGAGCGTGAGTGGAGACATTCCCAAAGGCAAGTTTTAATGCTGGAACCGGGAGCGATTAGCGGTCAAGGTCGTGGAATACTGGTCGCTAAGGCAGTGATACAAGCTGGAGAAAAACTGCCCGTCCGACTGATGAACGTCAATAGTTATCCAGTAAAGCTGAAGAAGGGCGTACCTTTGGAAGTTGTGCTAGTGTGTCGTCGATTGTCAACAAAGAGGATGCGTAACAACAACTCCAGATCCGCTTCCTGGATGGTTGAATAACTTCATTGACTTGTCTTGCAAGGATTTGACAACACAACAACGCCATACCGTGAAACAGCTGCTTGGACGCTACCAAGATCTTTTCCAAGCAGAAGACCGGAACACGAAGGGCAGGACTAATGTTGTACGACATCGAATAGACACTGGAGATGCCCAGCCGATCCGCCAAGCCCCAGAAGATGCCATTGGCGAAACGAGCCGAAGCAGAACAAATTATACAGGATATGGAGCAGGATGGCGTAATTGAACCATCGAACAGTCCATGGGCTTCTCAGTGGTACTGGTGAAGAAGAAGGATGGTTCAACTAGGTTCTGCGTGGATTATCGACAACTAAATAATGTAACCAAGAAGGACAGTTATCCTTTGCCCAGAATCGATGACACTTTAGATACCCTAGGTGGGTGTAAGGTATTTTCGACCCTCGACCTGAAGAGTGGTTATTGGCAAGTCGAAGTAGAGGCAAAGGATAAGAGAAGACGGCGTTTACGATCGGGACAGGATTGTGGCAATTTAACGTCATGCCATTTGGTTATTAATGCTCCCGCGACGTTTTGAAAGATTGATGGACAACGTACTGAGAGACTATCCTGGGAAACTTGCTTGGTATACCTCGACGATATAATTGTCTTAGGAAAATCTTTTGAGGACCATTTGAAGAACTTGGAGCAAGTATTTCAGCGATTGAAAGGAGCGAATTTGAAGCTTAACCCCAAAAAGTGCAACCTGTTCCGGAAGCAAGTGCACTACCTCGGCCACGTAGTATCAGAGGATGGAGTGTCGTTGACCCAGGGAGACAGAAGCGGTCAAGTCTTGGCCGGTTCCGAAGGACAAGCATGAAATATAGAAGTTTCCTTGGGCTATGCACTTATTACCGACGATTCGTTCCTGGATTTGCTAACATCGCCAAGCCTATCACGAGACTAACTGAAGAGGGCAGAGACTACGTCTGGGAGAAGAGCTGCCAGGATGCCTTTGAAGAATTGAAACAGAAGCTGACCACTGCGCCCATCTTGTGCTATCCACAGGCTGAAGAAAATTCATTTTGGATACTGATGCCAGCAACGTGGGCATCGGAGGCGTGTTGTCCCAAGTTCAAGATGGCCACGAAAAAGTGCTCGGTTACTTCAGCAAAGTGCTGTCGAACCGGAACGCAACTATTGTGTGACCAGGAGAGAGCTGTTGGCCGTAGTTAAGTCTATAGAGCACTTCCATAAATATCTCTATGGCAGGAAGTTCTTGTTAAGAACCGACCATGCGGCATTGATGTGGCTGCTACGCTTCAAGAATCCGGAAGGGCAGGTTGCCAGATGGATAGAGCGTCTGCAAGAGTATGACTTTGATTCGGAACATCGGCCTGGAACCAGTCATCGAAACGCTGACGCACTATCGAGGAGACCCTGTTCCAAGGATTGCACGCACTGCTGTCGTGCGAAGAGAAAAATGAAGCAACCTGCTTGAGGACTACTGTCATAGATGATAGATGGACTGAAGACCAAATCCGAGCTGACCAGGAGTCTGACGAAGTTTTGAAGCGTGTGATGGAGTGGAAGATGCAAGAAGCGCGCCTAACTGGGAAACGGTAGCACCATATTCGCGAGAGCTAAAATCGTATTGGGCTCAGTGGGGTCTTTGGTAATGGAAAATGGTCTTCTCAGACGAGTGTTAGAAGACGAAGCTGGGACCAATAGCAGACTTCAGATTGTGGTTCCGAAAGCAAGAATTCCCGAAGTTTTAAAACTTCTTCATGATGGAACATCGGGAGGGCATCTTGGAGTCCGGAAGACTATAGAGAAGGTCAGAGAGCGATTCTATTGGGTAATTGCAAGAATGACGTGAAAAGACTGGTGCCGGAGATGTACAACTTGCGCCGCTGCCAATGGACCTTCCAAAGGAAGAGGGCCCCTATGAGCAATACAACGTTGGCAGTCCTTTTGAAAGGATTGCGATTGATGTTGCCGGACCATTTCCCACGACGGAATTTGGAAATAAATACATCTTGGTTGCAGTAGACTACTTCAGCAAATGGGTGGAAGCTTACGCATTACCAAATCAGGAAGCTGTTACAGTGGCTGAGACTTTAGTTAAAGAACTTTTCAGTCGGTTTGGTGTGCCGCTTGAACTTCACTCCGACCAGGGACGGAATTTTGAATCAGCAGTGTTTCAAGAGATGTGCAAATATTGGGTATTCGCAAGACCCGCACAACTGCCTGCACCCGCAATCAGATGGCATGGTGGAGCGCATGAACAGGACAGTTATCAAGTATCTGTCAAAAGTTGTCGCAGACCACCAGCGAGATTGGGACCAGCAGCTACATCTATTCTTGCTGGCGTATAGAGCATCGGTCCACGAAACCACTGGCCAAAGTCCATCTAGTGTGCTTTTTGGACGAGAACTGCGCTTACCATGCGATCTTAAGTTCGGCTTTAAACCAAATGAAGAAGTAGTTGGAGATGACTATGTTTCGAACTTGCGGAGGCGAATGGATGATATTCACGATCGGGTGAGGGCGAATATCCATGAAGCAAGTGACCGCATGAAAGAACACTACGACATCAGAGCTAATGAAGGCGGATATCAGCCTGGAGACCTGGTCTGGCGTTCAATCCTCAGCGACGTCGAGGCTTCTCACCTAAGCTGCAACGATCGTGGACGGGCCTTACGAAGTGATAAAGCGAATTAATGACGTCATCTATCGCATCAGAAAGAAACCCAATGGTAAAGCAAGAGTGGTGCATTTTAATCGCCTAGCTCCTTATCTTGGGGACAATCAAGAGGACGAGCAGATGGTCCGAGTTTGTAGACTCCCCGAAGAAGAACTCAGCTATGAGGAGTTCATGGACAAGTATGGAATGGCCGCAAAGTGCGTCATGGCGTAACAACGGAGATTCAGGAGGATTTGTTTTTGGCTCCTGAAGGGTGCGCGTTAGCACATTGTGTTGCCCAAGATTTAAGAATGGCAAGGGATAGCTACCGTCTCAAGAAGAAATTTGGTGTTGTCCAAGATCTCCGAAGCCAGAACCCTGAGGTGGGCAAGGCTCTGCACTTGCCAGGAAAGAATGGCCTTTATTCTACTTGGTGACCAAGAAGCCTCAGTTGGCAAGCCAACCTACCGGACGATGTGGGACAGCCTGATAAGTTTAAGAGAGCAGCTGTTGGAGCTGGAGATCAATAAGATCAGGGTGCCAAAAATAGGCTGTGGATTGGATGGCTTGGACTGGAGGGTCGTAAGGAACATGCTCGAAGAAATTTTCCGATATACTGGAATAGAGTTCCTAGTATGCAGCTACAACCCGCGGTCAGCAGAAGGGAGGCGACGGACGGTAGCGTGCTATTTCTTCCGGACCTCGTCGTGTAGGAATGGAGAGAACTGTTCGTATCTTCATGGAGGTGATAGTTCCTGTTCCGGGACGGAACAAATCTAAGGAGGGAGCAGTGTAACGAGCGCCAACTTTTCAACTGGCGGTTCCGATAGGCGTCCCTAGATGGCGCTAGCATAGCGGAAGAAGAACTACCTACGACGAATAACAGAGGGCAGCACCGGGTCGAAGATTCGAGAATATTCTCCAGAATCTTCGAGGACGTTCTAGAAGGCCCCCGAACAATCTGGAAGTTCGCGCCAGCTATAAATAACGCGTCGGGTTGGCCAGGAGGCAGTCAATCGATACGAGTTCGATAGTGCGGTCGCGATTGAATTACTACATGTAATATAAATATCGTTTACATAAATAAAGACATTAGTGGTTAAGTGATTAGTTAATAAGCATTTTTAATAGATTTTAATTACCGTAATTGTGTTAATAGAATAAGTGAATCTAAATATATCGCCTGTGTGTTTTTCAAAAACCCCGACAACGTTTTAAGAACAGAAAAACGTTACAATATTATATCTATATTCACAATTTATTTTCACCGTTTGCAGGTAACTCTCGCTTCGCCTTTTTCTATAGCACTTTCCAACACAAACTGAGAGTGTGAGTCATCTACTATTTAACCAAGGAATAAAAAGTGAACAAAATGATACAGGGTGTTCCACAATCTAGGGTTGATTTGAAGTAACTTAAATAGTAGAGGACTCACACCCTCCACAGTTAACATAAGAACTCTCTACTACCTTTTACAGTATGGTTGTTATCCGCATTTAATGCATCATATTTTTTTTTTAGTTTTTTTTTTTACAAAAAAACAAAATAGCTCTGAAACGGTAACCGTTAGGTAAGTAGAGATGTTTTGTAAAATTGGTTTTAAAATGTCTAGTAGAACTTAAAATAGCACTAAAGAATATAGATTTCTATTTAAAATATCAAAGTTGGCCATGACTTTCGATGTAACCGGAAGTTATTTTTTTCTATATAGATAAGCAGCTAACTATGCTTAACCACAAACTTTCAAAATCGTGATATCACTACAAAGTTAAGAACTTTTAATGGACGGGTTATATGAATCACCCTATATACAAAAAGAAATAACACAGCATTCATCTATTTTTCAATGGTGTAATGTAATTATATTTTCTAGTCGGTAATGTAGAAAACTATAGTTGTACATGTGTATTTCGGTAAATATGTATCTTAGGATACTATTTTAATATTGATAATTATTATTGTATTATATTTAAATAGCAAAACTAAGGTCTTTATACATTATATGTACTATCAAATACAAAAGTATTGACTCAAGTTTGACATAAACAGAGACAGAATCATTGGAGTTTCTTCAGTATTTCAATATTTCTCTCTTTAATTTTGAGTCAAGACTTTTGTCTTCGTTAGTACATAGATGTCTGATAGGTAAAGTAAGGTGGTTCGCGTTCCGAACGAAAACACGCACATACGGGTGTTGATAGAAAAGCACCCGATTGCTCGCCTCTAGTTATTTTGACCGAGTAAGAAAAACACACCTATGTATAAAAACTATATGCGCCCGTAAATCACGTGGAATATTTCAATGCACAGCGCGATCACGCATATATACATAACTAGCTGTTTATTTATATATGTGCAGCACTCAAATATCTCCGTTCAGGCTTTCATTGAAAAATAAGAATTGCTAAAATAATTTATATTTTGAATACGTTTTAAACACCGTACCTTTTTTTTTCTTTATTTCTTGTATTTTATTTTAAAAAAAAAGATAAAACAAGCAGCAATACAGAGTCATTAACTATTTAAAGTAATAAAACAGAAACTTGGTAAGTCTTTTTATCATTGATTAGAAATAATTTACATATTATTATTATCAAATTTTGTAATTTTCCACAGCAGAAAATGATGATAAGTTTGATGCAACTAGGCCAAAATCAGCAGAAGCTCTTTTCACTAAATTATGTTAATTATTGTTACTTTCTATTGTAATTTAATAAGTTTTTAAAATTTGTAATCATGATGTTCCTTTGTAAATATGAAGTTCCCTTACATGTGAATACAGAACCTTACATAATATTCTCTACTGACTTTGTAAAACTATGTAGGTACATATGTATGTAGATACATATGCAAGTTCCTAGACATAGACTGCGTGTAGGCAACGCCACTGAGTTTTCCCCTTCCCTGCTTCTCCGAACGAGTTTGTCCGTCCTTTACTGATAGGCTATATATCTGGTCCACATTACTAATTATATATTGCACCATTTATTGTTCCGATTTCTGTTTTGTATTTTTAAGTTATATAATAATAATGGCAGCGTACAACACGGTTCAACACGTAATCACTAAATAACTTTTAAGCATAAAAATAACATTGAAATCAACAATGAATGTTACATTAATCACAACAAGTTTCGACGTCAATCTCATTGTTTTAAACATCGACACTTTAACAAAAAGCTACCGTTTATTTATGCGTGCTGTATTTATTCCAACATTTAATGGTTACATCAATACAAATACATACATATATTTAAAACTGCAAAAAAGGTCGAAATAACATTTCAGATAATTGTATTATTTAACTGCTTAGGAATTTTCGTTACTGTGCATCATCCGTGTATGCAAATTTAAGTAATACCTATGCACCGAAATATCGACACGATCCGTGGGCTCATAGCAAACATAGACGGGCGACTATATTTTCTATTAAATCTACACTGAACACGACCTGTCGTAACAACTATGTCAACATTAAAATCGAAAATCAGTATGAGCGGGTGCGCACACCCAAAACGTTAGCAAAATAAAATAATGATAATAATATAAAAAAAAAGAAACTAAACAGGCGTATTGCGCAAATAATGACAGAGACGTAACGCAATAGAATAAAGATATAACTAACCTAGGTCAAACTGATCATCTATTTTTAACGCATCAGTTAGTCGCCACGGATCGTATGTTGTGTACGCTGTATATTTGCACTGTCGAAATATGTAAACGGATTTTTTTTTTAGCGCGATGCTTTCGTTTTTATACGGGCGAGAAGGACAGAGCCAGGACGAGAGCGAAAGAGAGATGGCGAACGGTATGCCGGCCGGCCGGCCGTTCGTATATAGGTATCACCGCCGGTTCCCATTAGAGGAGGAGAGAGATTTAGAAAATCTGTCTGTGGTCGAGGTTCCAGGGTCACGTCTATATAAAAATATCCGTCTTCAAGGCCGCGGCGCGTTCGTGCGCCAGGCATTTCTCTTATCTAAAATAATATTTTCGCATTTTTATCTCGTCCCTTCGTTATCGCTATATGTAGGTACTCAAATTCGTAATATATGTATGGATGTAGTACGCTATTTGCTTGCGATTATCTGTGAAGTGAAAATGAAGCATTTGAGCATCGTGGCGATGATCAGAAGTTGAGAAAAAATTGAAAAACGCGTCCTAAGGAATGTCAGGAAGTGAAGAAATAATTTTTGACACCACAACTGTCAAACGTCAGGTTGACGTTGGAATGTCGGAAAATATCGCAGAATTCCTAGAATGTCAGTTATTACACTGAGAAAAAAAAGAATTGTGGGGGATAACTATAAACACATAGAAAAGCAGCTGTTATTTTTAATAATAGACATCCCAATAAAAATATCAGTCAATCGAAAATTACGAAAATAGTAAATAAATTCAATATTTATCGAAGCGTTCACAATCATTTTAAGAATAAACGCCTAAAATAGCTTGCTACTAATGCCGCGGAGTTAGAAGTAATGCTATCTGCCATTTAATCTCCAAAAATGTCATTGGGCAGAAGGACGTCTTTGCTACAGAATAATGTAAGTAAAGATTACATTTGCAAAAATATTAAAACGAAATAAATACATGCCATCCTTGTATGTAGATAGAAGGGTGATGTTACACTGTGACCTAAAAGATCTATTGTATGCCATCCTTACAAGCTGTTTTGTTCACACATTGAAAGAATGGGATTTCGATAGACGGTTTGAATTTTGCTCTGACATCCAAGGAAAGTTGGAAGAGGATCCTTTTCTAATAAAGCGCATAATTTTTTCCGATGAGGCAACATTTTCTCGTCGCAACATTGTCGCTGGTGGGCTGACAGAAAATCTAACTTTACCATAAAGATTCGTGACTAATATTCATTTAAAATAAACATGTGGTGTGGTATTTTCAAAAATAGATTAATTGGGTCATTTTTTTTCGACGTATCTACTTATGAATGCGGAACTTTATCTACAATTTTTGCAAAATCACTTCAGTGATTTTATGGACGACTTATGTTTACAAGAACGTCAACACATTTGGTTCCAACAAGATGGTGTTCTTTGCCACAGTACATTAGCTCTTAGAGTATATTCTCAACATATTTTCAATGAAGAACTCATTCATAGGCATTTAGATCTTTTTTGGCCTGCTAGATCTCGACATTTATCTTTACTTAAAACAGCAGGATGTTAATCATTTGAAGAGGATCATTTCAGAAATTACTCCAGATATGATAAGCAATGTATTACGGGAATTTTGGCATTAGAAAAATGAAATGTTTAGAGAAGGAGAATGGATATGTCGAGGCACTAGCGAAATGAGTTAACAACATATTTTTATTTGTATGTTGTACCTATTAATGTCACGTTAGTTACGCCACTTATTTGTATAACAAGACCAGATTTTTCATGGTAAATAAATGTAATTCCATATTTGAATGTAGTTTTCAAATTTAATCAGCGTTTTTTAAAACAATTTTCCATATTGTTAAAAATAAAGGTACTTTACTCTTAAGCAAAATTTATATTTTTTGACAAACCTTCTATACGATAACACAAAATTGATATCCGATTATTTTAGTTTTGATTTTACACCATGCAGAACTTTTTATGAAAAATAACTTTTTTCTTAAATTTAATAATAAAAAAAGTTTTCCATATGATTCCAACTTAAGTAGACATACTATTATTTGATTCAAAGGATTTTTAATTAAAGTATCTTCAAGCAAATAACGCTCAATGTTAAAATAAAAAATATTTTATTTGAGTTTATGTTTTTTTGATTCAAACAACTATTTTAGGTAGTAATAACTTTAGAACATACTGTAATCGCCAAAATTTATTTACAATATAGGAAAGCAGAAAGTAGGAAAGAGTGCAATGTCATTTTATGCATAGTATAAGATCCCTATACTAAAATTAAAATTTGTCGACCACGGTATATATTGGTTGGCTTCATTATGTTTGGAAAATGTACCTCTGAACGTACGCCAAGGAATGTGGTTTTTACATGATGGGCCGGGGGCTCCGGTACTGCATTAATCTATAACCTCAATACAAAGTTTCTAAACAGCTGGATTGGAACAGGAGGACCAGTGGTATGCTAGCCCGATCCCCGGACTTGGCACAAATTGATCTTCTTTTTGTATGAAGTATCGGTAGCGAAACGAGAAGATATGGTGGAAAAGTACGGGACGCCTTTCGGAGTATTGATAGAGAAATGTTAAGAAACGTTAGTCAAACCATTGACTGACACTGAATAACTATTGACAATATAATGGTTAATTTTCCTCCAACATCTCCGGACTTGACAATTTTAGACTATTTTATTTTCCCATATTTAAAGAATACCATTGTTTAAGGCCAGACATCACACAATCGGAGAGCTTCGCAATACTGTAAACTTCTCCTAAACCCCTCACCACAAACTGCACTAAGCTGGACGTACGTTTCGATAGCAAAGCTATCATCATCAGCAGAAACACTGAACTAAATAACTACACTAAAACTATCCTAATTTATACCTAAAAAAGGTCATGGTACAATGATCACGGTCATGGCTGACTGTCGTCATGCTTAACTAGTAACTAATCCTAACTCCGCCTAATTTACTACTTAATAAACCGTAAAGACAAGAATTTAATGGTCCTAAATCTGAATTCATAAAATATGTTTGTTTTTATATATTTCCATGCCCTCATAACAATTTAATTGCACATAGTTATTTACGGTTTTAACTAACTTTATATTGTCAACTTTATGATTTTGTTCAAGCATATGTAGGGCTACACTAGATTTGTCAAACCTTCTAAATCTAAGATAAGCCAAATGCTCCTTGTAACGCGTTTTAATTGATCTCTTAGTTTGCCCAATATATACATGATCACAATCTTTACAAGATATTTTATAAATACCTGATTTGTCCAAATTATCTACTTGATCTTTAAGGTCACCTAAAATATTTTTAAGACTATTATTTGAAGTACTAACTATGTCAAGATTGAATTTAGAGAAAATTTTTTGTAGACCTTTCGTGTAACTTGGATAAAATGGTAATTTAACATATTTCTTATTCTTCTTGTCACTAATTTCTAAAGTACTCGCATTTTTAATTCTTATTTTGTTTTTATGTTTCTAATGGTGTTATATACAACGTCTTCTGAGAACCCATTAAATGCAGCGATTTTAATAATTTCTTTAAGTTTTTTATTATATCGTTCTGTAGATAGAGGGAAATTAAGTAAGCGATGTACCAAAAAGTTAATAGCTGCCAGTTTGTTTTTCCATGAATGGTTTGAATCTTCTGAAATAAATCTGTTATTAGTAGTGGGTTTCTATTATATGTCTATTTCTAATTTATTTTTTATTCTTATTACTAACATATCGAGAAAAGCAATCCTATTGTTTGTTTCCTCTTCATGGGGTAACTTAATGAAGGAAATTTTGAATTTAGCTGTTCAAGAAATCTCTAATTGAGCACTTAGTAGTATCAAAACACAAAAAATGTCATCGACGTATCTAACCCAAACCCGTGAAAATATGCCAAAGTATTCTGAAGATCGGTTTCAATTTTTCCCATAAAGAGGTTAGCTATGAAGGGAGATAAGCTGTTACCCACTGCTGCTTCCTTCATTTTGTTGGTACAGGTACCGTTTGATTTGAAAGAAATTTTGTTTCAGGCAGAGCTTCGCCAAACAAATAAAACTATCAACTCATTACTGTCCAATTGATTACTTTCAAGAATCTTCTAATAAGTGAAAGTGATATCACGTGGACGCTGGGGAACAGTGGCTCAACATCAAAATGAAACTAAAACTTCATAAGTTCAATGTTTTAATCTTTTCAGTGAACGCGTATGATTTTTTAACGGCTAAATCCGGGGGTTGCACAGGTAAGTGATTGAATTTGTCAGATAGCCATTTGGACAGTAAGTAAGTTGGACTATTGATGGGTCTCATGCTCTTTCCTGGTTTATGTATCCTAGGTAAACAATACATCCTAGATAACACTGGATTTGATACAGTTAGTTTATATCTTAAGTTATCATTAACAATATTCTTACATTCTAATAAGGTATTCTTGGTTTCTGTGATCATTTTTGATAACGGATTTTTAGTTAGCTATTAGAGATTTTTGTGTAAATATTTTCAGCATCACCTTTAGTACTATTATCCTTTTAACCTATAATAAATATTTTTTTCGCACATGTATAGCACGTAATACAAACATTTTTTGAACAATTATCTATACTGATGATCGTCGCAAAGAGACAAAAGGACAAAGTATCAAAACGAGGACTAGTGGCAACTCTATTCCACACACTAATGTGCCATCCTGTATATCACGTCCTTCGACACTAATTACAAATATGTATAATTATATTTATTTTTTACTTCAGTAGATGCTTTTAACTTTTATAGTTATCCGGCGGCATTTGCACATATGTGGTGGACGATTTGAAGAGTGTAATTTCAAATATATCACCTGGAACATCAATCCTACTTTAATGAATAAGATAACTCAACTTATCGAAACGCTTAAAAGTGTGAGAATGAAGAAAATATGTAATTTATACCAGTAATTAAAAATACAGCCGATATTCGACAAAATATTCTCTTAATTATAAGAAATTAGAAAGCTACAAAAAAAAAAACACTCTTAAAAAAATCAGTATTCAATATTACAACAAATTATGGGTCAAAATAAAAAAAAATTCTCACATCTATTGCATAAAAATAAAATCACATCAGCGTATACCTACATAATAATATATGGTGCTAATCTCCATCGCCCTAAATTCAACCAGATAGTCCCTCGGTATTTTTTAAATTGCGGCAGCACCAATAACAGCGCTATTGCTGCCGCTTATAGTATGGTTTTGACTTTCCTTCTAAACATATTAGCGTTGCGCTTTACGTATCACATATATAGACACACATGTTTGGGGCCCGACTCCGAAATAATGAGATTGTCATGAGTAATCTTTATAAATAAAAAAAAGTTCGCATATGTATGTATTATGCATGCTAATACACGACGAACGTCTGGCCTCTTTATTACCGATGGTTAATGTTAATGCACACACGGTCTGTCTAATTTGTGCATGTATTTGCAAGTCGTAAAAATTTTTCGAGTTCCAAGAAGCGATCGCTTATACGCGTTGGCCGTCAAATAATCTATACATGCTTCGTCTCTGGAAGGAAAAATTGTTTTAAACAAAACTAGTTTGGTTTATGTCTCAAGAAGATGTATTTATTTTATTATGAGTAGTACGTATTTTTCAGCATGTATTTGCTGAAAATTGTAAATACATTTTTTATACCTTTCGAAAACACATCTTCTCAGCCGATCTAAATATTTCCATATTTTTATATTGTCCTATAGATATAGGATTAAATATTTTGTATAAACTAGAATATTTCCACGGACAATTTAATATAATCGAAACATCGTTCATCATTTGTCGCTCTATTTTATTAAGTTTTTCGTATTGAACATGATTGCTAATGAGCAGGGAAAGAGCTTTGGATATTTAATGTGATATTTACTTTACACTACAATACACTAATCACATTTGTTGTTTTCGTTAGCATTAACTAGGCTATTTGTGATACAATTAAAAAAAAAGAATGCGTAAGTCGACGATAGAGATGGCAAGTAAAAAAATTTCATTACCTACATTTTTTAGGAATTTAGAGAATTTAACTGGAATATTATTTCGATATTAGTGTTGTAACAAATTCAATGTTTGAGTATCCGCATCGCATAAATATGCGAATATTATAATATTCGCAATATTAAACAATATGATTATAAATATATTATAATACTGTAAAATGGACTAATTAGGAAAAAAAAAAAAAAACTATATTCAAATTATTGAGATCTAAAACAACCTTTTGAGCACAAATCAGTTTACTTAGAACTATCAATAACTCAAAACAAACTGAATTGACAAGAATAAGACGTAAAAATAATATTTAATTTTCAAACCTTATGCCATACAACAAAAAAGGATGCAATATGCAAATTTTGTAAAATGAAAAACACATTTTCGAATATTCTTAAATAAATTACATATTTTGCATTTTGTCCTTTGTATCTAACGAAAAAGATCTCTGAATTTGGTTAGTGCTAAACATATAAGGAATTAATGTATTTCTCCTAATTATTGTAATAAGTTTTAAAAGAATTTTTTCCCAAGAAAAATTTTCCTTTCACGTAGGAGGATTCGAATCTACACACTAACAAAAATGTTTGCTAAAATAAATATTTGATAACTAGTCTTGTCTGTAGAAAATATTTGAGCGGAAAGTTTAGCGTGTGGAATAGGAGAAGCCCATTTCACGGCAATTTTACTTGTAAATATTATCAACATTGCTACTATAGCCAGAAACTTATGCATTATATGTTTAAATCATGACTGATGATTAGTTCGTAATATAATTTTACTAAACCTATTTTACTTATTGGAACTGTACCGATTTGTGACGAATTCGTTTTGACGTTCTATTACGAATTCGATAGTCTGAAGAAGACCGAAGCGTCGGTTGAAACGTTACTGAAGAATTATGATTTATAAGATTAAAACTTAGCTCAAGAGGCCGTTTTTCTTTCTACAATAAATTGGAATGTTAACTAAGCCAAATAATTAAAAACTATGACTTGCATTTATTATTTTTTAGTAATTGGAAAATTGATTCAAAGCAATTCTAAATAATTTCCGGTATCAATGTCGCTAACCTTTTTTTTTTTTTATGATTAGGTTACGTACTATGTCAAATAAATCTTAGTTCTCACTACTTCTTGGACCGGCGCCCGGTTTTCGCAAGTTCAGATTTGTGTGTTTTATCCGATCAGCCTTTATCAATGTTTTTAGGATTTCCACAACTTCAATTGTTTATTTTTATATAGATTTTTATGATTTGATGTATCTTATGATTATTTAATTGTTCATTTGTTTTAATATTAATTTACTCTGTAAAATGGATACGTCGCTAGTGTAGCTGTCTTTCTATGTTTTTCTTCATATTGTGTTGCGTTGAGCACTGTATATATTATACACTGTTTAACATTGTGAGGGATTTTCTAGATAGATCAGCGTGAGTAGTTACTTTTGATTCATTGCATTTTGAATACTTTTGATATAGGATTTGTTTGTTTAATTGATTTTATTTCGTCCCTCAAGGACTCGCTATATAATAATTGTTATTTGTTGTGTCACAATTTAGATATAGATCATTTTATTTTGTTCGGGAGGGTATTTATTTAAGAGTTATTTTTTTTTTAATTTGTATTGTAATTATTATTAATATCTGGTTGAATGAAAAAGCATGTGCTTGATTAATTTCTTTTGTAATTTTACTCGAATTTTCCAGATTATTTAGTTGGTTTTAATTTGAAACCACTGGATGGTTTTGATATAAAAGGATTATCTTCCTGAACTAATTTGTTTTTGTTTGTTAAGGATAGCATTCCTTTTGTATTTAGATCAGCAGTTTTGATTAGACAGACCTTGTCCACGGTTTTTTTTCGCATAATTTTTGTATTTTTAACTTTTTTTTTTTTTTTTTTATAATAATAAATTTTGATGGATTACGTCATCTTAAATTGTTCTTTTTTTAAATTAACCTCTTCAATTTTTGTATTAAGAAAGTCAGATTTCTTTCTCCACTATTTACTTTCGTCATTAAATCATATTTGATTCGCAAGGGTAACTCTTAATTTAATTTTCTTTGCGCCCTTTTAAAATACCATTAGCTAGCTAATTTTTTTTTTTTTTATCATTTTAATTTTTCAAAGTCAATCAGTACACAACAATACGTTGCATCCATTTATTGCTACATATATAATTATTACCGTTGTCTATTAGCAAACCCTTTCTAAAAGAAGATGCTATCTGGTAGTAAGTAGGTAAGA